>CABHPQ010160949.1:0-13338 GCA_902168405.1 Peromyscus aztecus | reverse complement strand
TGAGCCACCACCGCCCAGCCAACAAGAATATATATATATATTTTTTAAAGATTTACTTATTTATTATATATACAGAAGAGGGCGCCAGCTCTCATTACAGATGGTTGTGAGCCACCATGTGGATGCTGGGAATTGAACTCAGGACCTCTGGAAGAACAGTCGGTGCTCTTAACCTCTGAGCCATCTCTCCAGCCCACAAGAATATATTTTAAGTGTTAAATTATACATATAACAGTTGCACCAAGTGCTCTGTAAAGAAAGCTGGAGTGTTTTTACATGTATGCTCCAGATTTTTTTCTTTTTGAAATGGTCTTCCTATATAGCCCTGGCTTGAATGAACCCACTATGTAGACTAGGCTGGCCTCAAACTCGGAGATTTACCTGTCTCTGCTTCCTGAGTGCTGGGATTAAAGGTGTGTTCCAAGATGTCTGGGCAGGTGTTTTTTTTTTTTTTTTTTTTTTTTTTTTTTTTTTTTTTTGTGTGTGTGTGTGTGTGTGTGTGTGTGTGTGTGTGTGTGTGGTGTGTATGAGCACATGGGTTTGGGTAGCCATGGAGGCCCTCCCCCCCCCAAAAAAAAAACAACTAAAAAAAGTGGTATTATAGGTGTTTGTGAGTTGCTCAGTGTGGATGCTGGGAACGAACTCTGGTCCTCTGCAAGAGCAACCATCATTCTTAACCACTGAGTCATCATCTCTCCAGTCCCTATACCCCAGAATTAATTACTTAATTCATTTATTTATTTATTGTTTTTTTTTTTTCGAGACAGGTTTTCTCTGTGTAACAGCTCTGGCTGTCCTAGAACTCATTTTGTAGCCCAGGCTGACCTCAAACTCACAGAGATCCCCTGTCTCTGCCTCCTGAGTGCTAGGATTAAAGGCATGTGCTGCCCACCACCCAGCTGCCCCAGGATTTATAATGACAGAAAACATATATGGGAAATATTTAGAAAGCTAAATAAAGAAGAGCAGGGTTTGGTGGCACACATCTGTCATCCCAGTGCTTGGGAGTTAGGAACAGGGAGAGCAGGAGTTCAAGGTCATCCCTGGTTTCACAGCAAGTTGAAGGTCACTCTGTGCTGCATAACAGACGCTGTCTCACAAAACAAGTAAAGACAACGTACCTTTTAAAACAAGAGGTCTACCTGTTTTGTGTCTTAAGTTTAAATTCTGCTTTGGCAGAAGTCACATAGAAAAAGTATGTTCCTCAAAGGCCCATCTATTGGTGTGTGGTGGTACAGGCCTTTAATCCTAGCAAAAGCAGGTGCACCTCTGAATTCAAAGCCAGCTTGGACTACATAGTGAGTTCCAGGCCAGACAGGATTACTTAGTGACACTCTGTCTTAAAACACAAGCAAAGCAAAGAACAAATCACAGACCCAAAGGATTGTTGGGAACCCGTGATATTTGCAAATGTAAGGTACATCCATTGTTCTAGGTGACTGTGGAGCCCACTTTAGTGTCTTATTTACCTATGGACCCCTTCGCCCATCACAGATGATCTTAGAGGACTCCCCCATGACAGATGTAGGGTGCAGCTAATGCCTTTGAATTATGTGGGTCGAAGGGCCATTGACTCGTATAAAGCATCTCTGAGGGTCCACCACTGAAAGAGAAGTTCACCAGTGCAAGAGGAAGAGGAGGAACACACTGGTACAGACTTTTCCTTAGGTGTGCGGTGGCCTAGGCACAAAGCACAAACTGGAGGACCAAGGAGACAGTTCAGTCCACGAAGTGCTTTCTCTGGAAGCACGAGAGTCAGAGTTTAATCTCTACAACCCACATGAAAAGCCCAACATGGTGGTATGTGCTCATAACCCCAGCACTTAAGGAGGCAGAGACGGAAGGATCCTTGGGTTTTGCTGGCCAACCAGCTTAACTTAATTGACAAGTTCCATGTTCCAGTGAGAGACACTGTCTTAAAATACAAAACAAAACAAAAACGGAGTTCTGGGGGTGCTGTAGAGATAAGCCAGGGGCCAGGAGACTGAATAATCTTTCGCAGAACCAGGGTTCAATTCTAAACATCTACATAGTGACTCACAACTATCTGTAACTTCAGGGGACCGATGCTCTTTTCTAGCCTCTGTGGGCACCAGACTTGCACATACTGTATAGACCAACATACATGCAGACATACACACTAGATAGATAAATAAGTTAAAAGCAAACAAACAAGGTAGACAGGAGTCCTGCCCTGAGTAGTTTTATGCCCGCTTGACATAAGCTAGAGTGGTTTAGGAAGGATTTTAATTAAGACGATGTCTTCATAAGCTTTCTCTGTAGGCAAGTCTGGGGTGCATTGTCTTAATTAGTGGTTGATATGGGAGGGCTCAGCCATTGGTGGTGGTGCTGCCCTGGGCAGGTGGTCCTGGGCTGTGTAAGAAAGCAGGCTGAGCAAGTCCGTAAGCAACACCCTTCCATGACCTCTGCATCAGCTGCTGCCTCCAGGTTCCTGCTCTGCTTCAGTTCCTGTTCTGACTTCCCTCACTGATGGGCTGTGATTTGCAATTGTAAGCTGAAAAAAAAAAAAAAAAAAAACAAAAACCAAAACCAAACAAACAAAAAAACCTCTTCTCCCCAAATTGCCTTTGGTCATGGTGTTTTTCAGTGCAATAGTAACCCTAACTAAGACAGTCCTCAGGAACACACCTGAGGTTAACCTCTGGCCTTCACACATGTGGACATATGCACATTTACCAGCACATCCACACATGTTCCACACACAGAATAAGTGGTATGAAAGCTATTACTACTTTGGGTATGTTTAAACCAATTAGGGAAATTACAGTCAGGCCTCCACCATATACCAGTGCAAAGTGATGACTTAATTGATAGATAAATCAAGAAATGGAAGGGGCATTGCGCTAAGGTTTTTTCTGAAACTAATCTCATGCTTGGTCGTTAAGATATTGAAGCTGTCCTCATGAGAAAAGCAGAGCTTTATTCTAATTAATTAGACTCACTCTGAATTGTGTGTGTTGCTGGGAAAGGGAAGCGTAAGTCCAAGCTTAAGGTCTCCACAGGCCCGAAGCCAGTTCTGGCAATTCTTACATGAGCGATGCCTGCTTCTCTCTGACTTCTCTTCTGCCGAGTGTCATCGGCTGTTCTGGGGTCTGAGCTCATGGGGCAGAACTTCAGCCTGCTCTGCTAGGTTGCATGGTCTTATCAACCAAAATATCCAAAGGGAGCTCAGATTCCCAGCCTGTGCTGGATTTGGTTCTGCCTGGAAAGCATTCTTTACACAGAGAGGAGTGTCGGGTTACAGGATTGCTGTGTCAGAGGCTTATCCTTGGCTTTGGGGAAAAATACCATGATCATAATGCATACCAGCAGTCACAGGGTCACCTTCTAGCATGAACAGATGGCTGGTCTGTAAGGACCTGGACTCAAACCCTAAAAAGACACGAGTTAATCTCTGACAGATTGGGGTGAGAAGGAACTTTGCTCTTTTTGTTTGGTTTTTGGTTTTTGGTTTTTGAGACAGGGTTTCTCTCTGTGTAGCCCTGGCTGCCCTGGAACTCACCCTGTAGACCAGGCTGGCCTCAAACTCACAGAGATCTGCCTGCCTTTGCCTCCTGAGTGCTGGAATTAAAGAGGAGCTTTGCATTTATTCCTATGTCTGGCCCCCAGAGTAGACCCTTAATAAATATTTACTGAATACTTTTCCTAATTATGACTTGCTCACGTAAATGTATGGGTAGAACACTAAGTTTCTCTTTTTCTCCCAGAGCATTGTGGAGGAAAAAAAAAATGAAGACATTTCCCTTTTCTCTTTCCCTACAGGAGTGGTGTAGGATCATATAGTCTTATTTGGGGGGAATCTACATACTGATTTTCATAGTTGCTAGGTAATTTACATTTTCACCAACAGTGTATAAGCCCTTCTAAGCACAAACATGAACACAATAGCCATTCTGACTGGGGTGGGATAACTCGTGTGTGTGTGTGTGTGTGTGTGTGTGTGTGTGTGTGTGTGTGTTCTCACCTTTCATCTTGTTTGAAACAGAGGCTCTTGCAGCAGCTGCTGCTGCTGCTGCTGCATGTACCAGGCTAGCTAGCCTGTGAGTTTCTGGGGACTTTCCTGTTGCTCTCTTCCATTTTACCCTAGGGGTTGTGGAATTAAAGACACATTCTACCCTGTCTGGGTTTGTGTGAGTTCTGGGGATCTAAACTCAGGCCCTCGTGCTCGCATGGTGAGCAGTTCCCCACGTCAACACCTCCCCACTCCACTCCAGCTTTCGTTTGACAGGGTTTTGCCATGTAGCCCAGGCTAGACTTGAATTCATGAGCCCCCTGCCCCTCTGCCTTTCTAATATTAAATTGTGGGCTTGAGCCAAAATGCCTGGCTCCATCCTCTCCTTTAGTCTGAGAAAAGCTGTTCCTTAGACAGGGCATGCTTAAGGGCTGTCTTTGTGGTGTTGGAGATGATGTGTCTGGTACAGCTTAGTTTGGAGGCCATGACTATGTGAGTCAAATTTTGCACATACACCACCCTCTCCAGAATATTCATAAAGTGTGTTTCTGTTCTTTCAGAGAATGCGTGGGTTGGAAAAAATTATTCCTTTTTGGTCTCACAAAATCACAAGTACTTTTTCTCATCAGTTATTTTTTTGAAAATCCTTCATCAAAGCAATTAGCAGCTGTACTACTGTTAGGTAGTTATCTACCTGCAGAATAAGATGCTATGAGCTCAACTAACAGCAAATACTTAAAACTTAGATCTTTATTCAAACATACACTAGTTTTTCATAATCTATTTTAGTGATGATTCCTCTTTTTCTTTTTTTTTTTTAAGATTTATTTATTTATTATGTATACAGAAGAGGGAGCCAGATCTCATTACAGATGGTTGTGAGCCACCATGTGGTTGCTGGGAATTGAACTCAGGACCTCTGGAAAAGCAGTCAGTGCTCTTAACCTCTGAGCCATCTCTCCAGCCCCCCTCTTTTTCAAAGTAGAGTGATAAATGAATAATGCCATGTAGATTTAAATAAAGGATGGGAGCCTTTACAGATTTGGAGTCAGGAAGAGCAGATTCCTGGCATACCCACAGGGAGCTTCCAGTGCCTAGCTCCCCTTTGGAGTGTCCTGTCTGTGGCTAGCCTGCACTCACCCTCTCATTCAGCTTCGCCTGTCACCTTCCCTCAGCCATTCCACCCTTCTCTTCGGCCTGTCCCTTTTTCCCTGACTGCTTTGTTCTTAATTCTCATCAAAGGGTTTATGTAGTTGTGTTTACCTTTAGTCTCCCTCTTTTTGTGGAAAAAGGTTCTGTCCCCTTCCACAAAGAACTCAAGAGATAGCCTTTAAACACAGCTCCCCCTTGTTAATCATGTGAACTTGGGCCAGCTGTTTACCTTCTCTGTGCTTTGGCATTCACATCTGTAAAGTTATAATCATAAGGCCCAGTGAGATGATTCAGTGACTAAGGTGCCTGCCTTGTAAGCCCGACAACCTGAGTTTGATCCTTGAAATTCATGGTTGAAGGAGAGAACCAATTTCTGATACCTACATGCACGCCATGGCATATATGTGCACACATGCTAATAACAAAATTTTTAAACATTTAAGTTAGTCATTAAAATTATAATAATAGAGACTAGAGAGATGGCTCAACCATTAAGACACTTGATATTCTTGCAGAGGACCCGAGTTCAGTTCCCAGGAAATACATCAGATAGCTCATAACTGCCTATAACTCTAGCTTCAGGATCTCTAATGCTCTCCTTTGACTCCATTATATGAGACCCTGTCTCAAACATGCATGCGCTTATGCAAACACACACACACACACACACACACACACACACACACACACACACATAAACAAACACACAGAATCTCTGAGCTGGATGTGGTGGCATACAACTATAATTGTGGAGACTGAGGCTGAAGGATCACCAAAAGTTTAGGGCCAGCCAAGGCTACACGATAAATTTCAAACTGGCCAGGCTCTGTATCAAGGCCTTTTCTTAAAACAACAACAACAACAATAATAGTAGTCTTCTACCATTAAAAAAAGTAAGCATCTGGATGTATGAAGTTAGCATTTGTTGGTGGAGCACATTAGTAGAAGAGATGAGTTTAATGTAAACATGTTGCCTTTGGGTGTCAACTGGACATCCAAATGAAAATATTAAGTAAGGAGTTATATATTCAGTTTGGAACATGGGAAAAAGGTATGGGATAAAGATAATAAGTTGGAAGTTATTAGCATATAATGGTATTGATGGATGTATAGCAATGAGGCTGGATGAGATCAAGGAGCAATGTAAAATGGAATTTAGAACATAGTAACTCCTCAGTAACTATTTATTAGAATGGCTTTACTAAAATCCTTTGTTTTGACTTTAAAATTTTTTGCAGTTCCTTAAAAAATATGTCTTTAAGTTGGGCATTGTTGGCACATGCCTTTAGTCCCGGCACTTGGGAGGCAGTTAGGTGGATCTCTGTGAGTTCGGAAGCCAGCCTGGTCTACAGAGCGAGTTCCAGGACAGTCAGGGTTACACAGAGAAACCTTGTCTCAAAAAATCAAAAACAAAACAACAACAACAAAAAACAAAACATGTCTTTAAAAGTTTTTTTTTACATTTATTTATTTGTATTCAGGGTTGCATGCCAGTACCATAGTGCCCAGATGGAGGTCAGAGGACAGCTTGTGACAGTCAGTTTTCTTCTTCCACCATGTGGGTACCTGGAAGTGAGCTCAGATCTTCAAGCTTGGTGGCAAGTACCCTTCCCTGGGGAGCCATCTTGCCAGCCCTCTTGCGGTACTTTTGTTGACTTTTGCACTGTCTTGCCCCCAGCAGGTGGGTCTCATGTAATCCAGAGTGGCCTTGAGTTCCATACATATCCAAGGCTGGTCCTGACCTCCTGATCCTCCTGTCTTTTCCTCCCAAGAGCTGGGATTACAGGTATGTGCCACCACAACCACTGTCCTCGTTCCTATAGACTGTAAGTTCCTTGAAGATGTCTTTCACTTTATTCTTCCTGTAGCACCACACTAAGTAAAAATAGGACCTTGTGTGTAAGAAAATTGGAATCAATGAAGGTGAGCTTGTGGAGAAACTTTTGGTCAGAAGTGAGTTTTACTTCCTCTGGCATGTTCACCAGAGACTCTGCAGTAAGCATACACGAGCTTGGCCAGGACATATTACTGTTCTTACCACTAATTTGCCCCCTAGCTCTAGCTAGGAGATCCCTAGTCCAACTCATATTAACCTCCCGTTCCTTTTGTTTTTAAGGTACTAGGATATATACCACTACATCCGGCTAGTTTTGTTTTGGTTTTCCCTATTGAAAGACTTTTCTAAACTGGATATGGTGGCAAACACCTGTAATTTCAGCCTTCTGGAGGTGGAGGCAGGAGGATGAAAAGTTTGAGTTCATCCTCAGTTACACAGTTGAGGACAGCCTGGAATACAGGAAACTCTGTCTCAAAGTAACAGCAACACTCCCCCCCCCCCCCAACCAAACACCAGCAGTAAACTTTATCATGAAGGTCCTCACTTCTACCCCACTTCCTTCTGGGGTGCCGAGTGTGCTCAGGAGCCTCTCACATGCTAGGCAAGCACTGTACCACTGAGCTGCTTCCTGAGATCCAAAGACACTACAGAATTGATGATGTGACTCAGTAGAGTGAAGGGACAGTGAGGAGACGGGAAGCAGGACCCAGGACCCAACCATAGGCTGCGTGTACAGGTGAGCGCGCGCACACACACACACACACACACACACACACACACACACACACACCCTCAGAAGATGAGCAAACATTTAACAGCTTAAGAACACTGAAATTGTCTCCTCCTACTCCCTTTCCATCATCCTTGTTCTCCTCCTCCTCTTCTTCTCATGAGACAGGGTTTCTTTTGTTTTTGTTTTGTTTGTTTGTATTTTGTGTTTTTGAGACAGGGTTTTTCTGTGTAGCTTTGGAGCCTATCCTGGAACTCACTCTGTAGACCAGGCTGGCCTCGAACTCACAGAGATCCGCCTGCCTCAGCCTCCCGAGTGCTGGGATTAAAGGCGTGTACCATCACCGCCTGGCCAAGACAGGGTTTCATGTAGCCCAAGCTGGTCTTGAAGTCACTATATAGCCAAGGTTGGCCTGATCTGGTGCCTCTACCTCCCAGTTGCTGGTATTATACCCAGCTTTTATTTATTATTTATTTGAATGTGTGTGCTTGTTTCTGCCTTTTGTTTCTAGGTAAGTGGGTACAGGTAGAGCTCAGTTGTTTGGTCTGAATATTTAATTTCTCTCTCTCTCTCTCTCTCTCTCTCTCTCTCTCTCTCTCTCTCTCTCTCTCTCTCTCTCTCCAAGGGTCTTCCAATGTAGGCCAGCCTAGTCTCAATCATTTGATCCTCTTGTCTCAGACTTTGAGTGCTGGGATTACAATTACAGGTGTGTACAATGCCTAGTTTAGGCTAAGGGATGGAAAAGGTGGAGAAGAGGGTTGGGGGACAGTTTAAATGGTAAAGTACTTGCTGCTCAAGCTTGTGTTTGAACCCCAGAATCCATGTAAAGTGGCTGGTACAAGGCTGGGCTTTGGAAGGCTGAGACATTTGGATCCTTGAGGTTTCCTATCCAGCCTACTGGGTGAGCCCCAGGCCAGTGAGAGCAAGGTGGATGGCACCTGAGGAGGAATGATGCCTGAGGTTGTCCTCTGACTTCCATATATATCCTGATAAAAGTGCACACACACACACACACACACACTCACACACTCACACACTCACACTCACACACTCACACACACGATGGAAGGGAGAAAACTGCAGCTAATCATAGTTAAACTTGTGCTTGGAAGCCAGGCGAGGTAGCACATGGCACCAATCCCAGTGCTTGGAAGATCAGTACAGTTGGATCAGGAGCTCAAAATGGAGTCCAGTCTCAACTATAGAAAAGAAAAAGAGAGTCAAGTGGGGGGTGGTGAACACCTTTAGTCCCAGCACTTGGGAGGCAGAGGCAGGCAGATCTCTGTGAGTTTGAGGCCAGCCTGGTCTACAGAGTGAGTTCCAGGACAGCCAGGGCTACACAGAAAAACCCTGTCTCAAAAAACAAAACAAAACAAAACAAAAAAACAAAAAACAAAAAACAAAAAGAAAAAAGAAAAAGAAAGAAGGAAAAGGAAGAGAAAGAAATTCTGATAAACTGCAATATGAATGACCTTGATGATATTGTGTTAAATGAAATAAGCCAGATCAGACACAAAGGACAGATATTTAATCAGACTTATATGATACCTACAGCAGGGAAATTCCTAGCGATAGAGAGTGGAATAGTGATTGCCTGGGGTTTCAGGAGAGGAGGATCAGGAGTGAACATTTAATGGGGAGAGTTATAAAGATGAAAAAATATACAGCAGAAGGTGATGATTGTACTGTAAGTGTGAATGTGCCAATGCTAACAAGCTATATACTTAAAGAAGATTAAAATGTCCAGGTGTGCTGGTAGTCCATGGCTTTAATCCCAGAACTCATAAGACTGCCACAACTTGAGGTTAGCTTGGTTTACACAGAGAGTCCTAGGCTAGCCTGGACTAAAGTATGATGCTCTATTTTGAAATAAAAAAGAAATCCAACCAATGAATGAACAAAATCCCAAACCAAATAAAAATGGTTAAAATAATAAATTTTCATGTTTCTTTTTTGGGGGATGTGTACAAGGTCTTACTCTGTAGCTAGTCCTAGGCTAGCCTGGAACTCCTGCTGTAATCCTCTAAGTCTGAGATTAAAGATATGAGCTACCACACTTGGCTTTATTTTCCCATGATTCAAAAAATAATCAGACACTGAGTATGGTGGCCTCAACTGCTTGACAACTAGTCTAAAAACAAAAACAAAACAAACTTAAAATAGATAATAAAGAAAAACAAATGTTGCATGTAGCCATGAACACTCTGCTGAGATCAACACATTAACATTTTGCCATATTGTTTCTAATCATTTTGTAATTTTTTACAAATTAACTCTGTGTTTGTTTGTTTTTTTAAGACAAGGCCTCTCTGTATCCCTGGCTGGCCTTGAATTCAGAGAGATCCTCCTGCCTCTGCCTTCCAAGTGCTAGGATTAAAGGTGTATGCCACTACACTAAGCTAATAAGTTTTTAATTAGAAAGATTGACAGAGGAGTTGAGTAGGGATAAGGCATGCTGTCTAGGATTGTTCCTGTTGTAGGGGTCACAGGTATTGGTAGAATTGTCTTAGAGATAGGTTAGCAAGTTCCTAAATGACCTCATCTTGCTCTTACAGTCACCTTTTCGTTGTCTTAACTCTCCCTAAGGATGCAGTGTTGACAATGTCTCAGCTTCTCCTGCTTTCTTCACTTTAGTTAAATTCTGAGTCTCCGAAACGGTGGGAATACCTATAATCATTATTTGAGTGAAAATACATTCTGAAACAAAACAAAGGCTACGTGTTAACTGTTTAGCAATTTGTCACTGTTAACCTCTGAAGTATACAGAGTTCAAATGCTAACTCTTAGTAACTCAGAGACCTTGTACCACTTTTTTTTTTTTCATCTCTTTAAGCCTTGATTTGTTTATCTGTACCTCTCAAAGAGTATGCTATTAGGTGAGGTTATGTTGAGCATCCTAGTACCTGCCACATGGTGAAAACATAATAATACATGCTGTTAATTGTACCTGGTATGTGACTGGCCATGATTTTGTAGGTTCATACATAACAGAAAGCAGCCTAATGGTTAGAATCAAGAATAGATTAATTATAAGTCAGCTTAAAATACTTTACTCCCACAGCATAAAGGGGATGTACAATTATGTCCCTGTTGCTAAATAAATGTTTGTCAGATCCTCAATGGAGTTCTTGCCACTGAGGTCCAAAGCTCTCTTTCCCGTTGGCAACCATGAAGCACACGGTCAGTGAGGGTGAAACTGAAGGTGAAGGTCAGTGAGGGTGAAACTGGCCAGGGGTTCTTTTGTTTGGAGAAGTCTGCGCGGAAACATAAGAAAAAGTCTTGACAAGCAGAGTCAGGTCACATTTACTTTTGTTGTTTGATTGGCTGAAATTTATTAAGGAATTGTAGGACCCAATGGGATGATCCCAATTGGATGAGATTCTCTGTAGGTTTTCAAGATATTAATTAGTTAAAGATAACTTAAGGGGAAATGGCTTTAAGCTTTAGAAGACAGGATTTAGGCAAGTTAATTAGAAGAAATGTTTCCTGACAACGAGGCGTCTTAAACTTTAAAGCAAGTTAACACAGGGTCTTGTGAAATTTTCTTCTGAGGGAGGGCTTTAGAGAGAGATTAGCTTCCTGTGCGTGAGGTGGCCTAAGGAAAGATGTACCTGCAAACAGAGGTGCTGATGTACCTGCAAATAGAGGTGCTGATGCTTCCTCACAGGGCCATCAAAGCGTGGGCTCACCTCGGTACAATTAGTTATAGCCCCAGAGGGTAACCATCCTGCCTACATTCCCTGATCCTCTGGGATAAATAACAATGATTCATTTAATTGCCACACTGCCTAACAAGGAATTCACAGTTTTCCTTCCCAGTGTTTTTATTTTTTTAAACCTCTTGATTTATTTAGTAGTGGGAATGGCTCAGGTTCATTTACTTAATCTTACTCATGTTTAGTGAATTTTAATGTGTTCTTAGTTTTATGAGTTGAATGGCTTTTTTAGACTTATTTTTATTTGATTTATGTGGGCTTTTGCTTGCATGTATGTACATGCAGTGTCCCTGGAGGCCAGACAATGGAGGGATTCCCTGGACCTAGAGTTGTGAGGCACTATGTGGTTGATGGGAATAGAACCAGGGTCCTCTGGAAGAGCAGCCAGTGCCCTTAACCTGAGTATCTTTCCAGCCCCTAGTTTTATGAGTTTTGACAAACACATTTTTTTTTTTTTTAACATCAGGGTAAACAGAAAGACTTGTGTATTTACGTCTCAGCGGGGGAAGGAGAGATGCACTATCCAGTTGCGGAACAACTGGGGAGGGCTCTGTGGGAACCAAGATCAGTTTGTCTGCCCCCGGACCTAGTTGGCTTCTTCCCTCTCCAGCTGAGCAGATGGATCTTCTTAGTGCTCTGGTATAGCTGATGTTGGCCTGATGTGGATTGTTTTTTAAAGGACATTTGAAAATTTTTATTTATTCATGTATTTTGTGTATATTGGTACTTTGCATATATATATATATCTACACACCAGAAGAAGGCATCAGACAGTTGTGAGCTGCCACGTGGGTGCTGGGAATTGAACTCAGGACCTTCAGAAGAGCAGTGAGAGCTCTTAATCACTGAGCCATCTCTTCAACCCTGTGGATATATTTTCTTTTAGGATTATATTGATTTGGTGTTTAGTACTCAGTAGCATCAGAAGCAGAGGAACACAGGAGTCAATTATGAATAATTTTAGGATTAAGAAGTGAGATGTGTCTGTGATTTGGGTCATTTTTGCTCTACTTATGAAACATTCTAGGACAGGAATTCTGGTTACAAGAATAATAGATCCTAGATTTTTCAGAACAATTTCATTTAAGCCAATCCTTTTTGTTCCCACAAGTAATGGATATGAAGACAACATGCTTTGATTTTTGGGTTATGAAAATATGATCACTGTTATTTATAGCCTCAGAGAGAATATTGGCTGGTAGGAAGCGCCTCTCTAAGCTTAGCTTATTCCAAGTGCTGAACCGGGCATTTATAGAAGTTGAGAATCATGTATGGGCTCTGCCTAAGTAATTCTGGGTCTGGAGTAGAAAAACTACCTCCTGTTTAATGCTGCTATGTATATCGTTGGCATTGTGCTAGCTGCTCTCCCTACTACAGTTGCTTGGTTAGAATTCTAGCCCAGATCCAATGGCAATTTAAATTAAAATGACAACGAAACCACGTATGTCTCTCGGGCTCAGTTCATTAATAGCTGTCACAGCTGCCACTCCCTTTTATAAGACCCTGACACCGTAATTAGGATAATTAAATCTCTGGGCTTAGATCTTTTAGGTCATGGAGTTAGTAGGGGCGACAGCTGTCCTCTTTGCCACTAGTTTGAGAATCACAATGCTCAATTCTTTCAAGGAGAGGTGCAAAGCGTCTGAGGCTGCTGCAATCCCATAAAAGAAAGGGCAGAGAGACACAAATAGGAAGCTTGAAAGAGAGGGGGAACAGAAGAGGTACTGGGGCCTTCAGACAACGTAAAATAACGACAACAAAACCAAAGCTGGCAGAGACAGAGTGGGGAAATTGAGGCCCTTTGAATTCAGGCAGAGGTCTACAGAGGGAATCCTGATCGGCACCGGCAAACCCCATGGAGTCTTGTCTCTTCCATTTCACCATCTCTGAAGTACTAGCTATCCTCAATCCTCCTTCTCTTTGCCCTTTC
>CABHPQ010160948.1:30371-44811 GCA_902168405.1 Peromyscus aztecus | reverse complement strand
TTTTTTTTTTTTTAGCAGATTTGAAAGCTGCTTGGTCTGCACTCAGATACAATTTATCTTTCTGAGATCTGTGACTCCATTTGACTACCAGGCTTTGCTTCAGCTGCTTTGGAGTTCTCGATATAAAATTCACAGGTCCTCTTCTCCTAGGGCTACTGCTAGGTCTAGACATAATTTACCTTGTTACCAGATCAGATAAACTCACAGAACAGATTACAATGTAACGTTTTACAATTGACTGCTCTCAGTATGGGAAAGCTGTCTTATTTCTGTTTGCGTACATATCCTTCTCAGATCTGATGATGTTTAGGAAAGCCTCCCTCCTCCTTCACTTACTCAACCACTTCCATTCAGTAAATTTCCTCTGGTTATAGATTTAAAGATATGTTTCATTTGGGCCGAAGCCAGGAAATGTTCATACCTTTTAACCCAAAGCCATAGCCTTTTGCTAAATCTATTCCAGCTGTCTTACAGATACCTGCAGGTTCCTGGGAAAAGTTCTGCTACTGTATCAAGAAATCTGGTCTGATGAAAACTAACAATCTCCAGAGCCCATTTCTGACCCCACCCATTTAGAGTATATTTTAGCTTCACTCCCCCCACCTGACCTCCAGAGAAACAGCAGATGCCATGGTTTCTGAACTCCTGATTTGGTGTGCCATTCCCAAGCTCCTGGAACATCACTGCTGTGACCTGCCTTCTCAGCTCCCTCAAGGAACAGACACCTGAGACCCCCCACACACACACACACCTGAGATTTCCTGCCACACGTGACCCCGACTCCCAACTTCCCCTCTCCCCACTTTGCCCCTTGTCAGCATGAAGCAGTCTCGAGAATTCAGAGCCTTCATCCCCCCCCCCCCACTTGCTATCCATAACTCGCCTGTTTATAATAATCAAACAGAGGAATGTTAGTATTCTGATCCACCCCCCTTGGAGACCCACCCAGCGTCCTGACGGAAAGTCCCCTTTAAAAAAGAAAATGCCCCCTCCCCCTCTCTCCCTCCCCATTCCCAAGAGGTGTGCACCCTCTTCCCCCTCTCTCCCCCCTTCCTCTCTTTCCCTCTCCCCTTCTTCCTCCTACCAAAAATAAAACTATTCACTGAGCCCTGCTGCATGGTGTCTCTGTCTGCCTCACCTGCCGTGGGGCACATTGCCTCCAAACCCACCCAGGTCCCTCCTGAGCGCTGTGTCATTACACTCAGGGGTCCTGTTTTGCTGTGAGACTGTCTATCTATCCTTAATGGGGACACGGATAAAGACTGCTGTTATCTGCTTTCCGGCCCCTTGTCTTACCTTTCACCCTGTTCTACTCTAGGCCTTGTTTCACACAAGTATGGCAAAGTAGAAGTATAAATGTCACCAGGGAGGCCAAGGCCAAAGCAGGCGGGATTGAAAGTTTGAGGCCAGATTGGGCTATTTTGTAGGTACCAGGCTAGCCTGGGCTATGTCATGACATTCCATCTTTAAAAAAAAAAATCATTGTTCGACTGTAATCTCCAGCTCACCCCTGCTTGATCTGGCCATTCCCCCCTCTCCAAACCCTGCCCTCTCAGAAAAACCAAGAGTCCAGTTCCACAGCTTAGCTGCTAGCTGTTCAAGACTTGCCCTCCCACTCCCAGCCCCCCACTCCCTCCACCCCCACTTAAAATCATACCATACTTGGGTACAAACCCAGCCTATGGCAGACGAGTCACCATCCCTTAAGCCTCCTCCTTTAGACAGGCCATGTGATTTTTCTCCTGCCTCCCCACCCTACCCATGATCTCTGGGGACTGAAGGGTCACCTGGGAGTGCTTTGCCCAAAAAAATCTGGTCTTTTACTTTTTAATTTGGCTTGATCTGGCTTTCTGCGTCAGCGGATGTGGGGGTCCACAGAGACCCCAGCTTGTGGCTTGTCTTCATCTTGACTCAAGGTCAGAGAGTCCAAGCTTGTTGTGGTTCCATCCCTCCACACACCCCCACCCCCACCCCCATTTCAAGGCTGCATAATAGGATGTTTTGGCCAAAGGCGTGGTTACCAGGTGTCTTATACTTCAAAACCTATTTACAAGAGGCTCTGCCTTAAGGCGTGGTCACCAGATGGCTTGAGTATTAAGGAACTGTTTACACTGATGTCCTTCAAAGGAGGTCTTTTTGCCCCCCTTGCTTTGGGTATTTAAAGGCTGTGAGTAATAAACTCTGCATTGGTATTTACCCAGAACCTCCTGAAGCTATCCTGTGTCTCTGTCTTTTTTCTTCATCTACATCTATATTTCATAGTTAGCATTTCCCAGTTCCACACTCCCCACTTCAGAACCTATTCCACAAGTCAAGCGGGACTTGACAGGCATAGAAATCTATTATCGGGGTACAGAAACCTATCAATCATCTTCCTGCGTCTTTCTTACCTACTTTCAACCTCACAGAAGTTCTATGTCCACCAGGGCCAAGAAGCACAGCTTGACTACATTTGCACATTCAGGCCAGCTTCATAGTACATCATGGCTCCTTCTGTTTTTCCTGCACAAACGTTGTGAGGGCCTGAGCACCAGAATTCTACCCATTCCCTCCCTCCTTCTGGAATGTGCCCCTATGTACCAGTGGACCTATGGCTTCAGAGGAACTCCTCAGGCCCAGTGAGATGAGATGGCTTGGTGGATAAAGACTCTTGCTGTGAAGCTCGACAATCTGAGTTCCATTTCCAGAACCAGAAGGAGAGAACCAACTCCCACAAATTCTTCCTCTGACTACCACACCTGCATTGTGGCCCACATGCAACCATATGGATCATGCACACACAATAACTAAGTAAATCTTTTAAAAATAGATTTCCTGCCAGGCGGTGGTGGCTCACGCCTTTAATCCTAGTACTTGGGAGGCAGAGCCAGGCGGATCTCTGTGAGTTCGAGGCCAGCCTGGGCTACAGAGCAAGCTCCAGGAAAGGCACCAAAACTATGCAGAGAAACCCTGTCTCGAAAAACCATAAAATAAAATCAGTTTCCTTTTTAAAGAACAGAACTCAAAGAGAGCCAGGCCGAGTTTTCCCTCCCTCCATGAAGAGGGTCTGTGGCAGAAATAACAGGACCCCTCTAGAAACCAGAGGACACTGTCTTAAGCTGAGAGAGAGAGAAGAAAGCTGAGGGAAGTCTAGAGGAGCCCACAGATCAACCAATCAATTGATCGAGCAAGGGTTATTTGTGTGTGAGAGAAGATAGAAATGGCTGAAATAAGATATTCTCTCATTTTCTGGCTTGATTCTATCTTTTCTTTTTGAAGAGCACAAATAATTGTTGAATTCCCTTAGGACCAGTTATAGGTCAGGGACATGAAAAGTATAAAAATAAACAACAATTTTTAAAGATAGTTTTAAGATCGCAAAAACTAAAGAACCCTAAACATTGCTTGATGAGAACAGAAATGCCAAGTTACAGGTTACAGGTCAAGTCTCAAGGGAGGGACAAGAATGGGGAGGACAGCCCTTGTTCCTGCTGGCAGGAAGCCCATCTAAGACACCAGCAGGGCCAGGACACATCTCAGGCTCTGGAGAAAATCAGAAGGCTGGTTGGTATGCCCAAACCAGCCCTGATTTATGGTAGGCCAGTGGGGAAGAACATGATATTGTTGATGGTTATCTCTGTAGCAGACGGTATCTCTAGAAGAGCTGGGATGACACTGGAAATATATTTATGCGTATGTTGTGGCTTCCTGAAAGGCAGGTGAAGTTGAAAAAAGACATCTGTAGATGAAGAAAAAGAGGGAAAGGGCTGCTGGCTGTATGCCCAAGCCTCTTCCAGGGGCGTGCTTCCAAGCAGATCCCGAGACCTCTCAACAAGTCTCTCAAGGTGGACAGTGCAGAGTTCTCAGAAAGACTGAATTTGGTCCCCTAGGCTGGGAAGCCTGGGACCACTTACGCACAGGTATCTGAATCTAGGCTGGAGACTGTAGGAGGGGAGCTTTGGGACTTAGCCTGTCAGTGTTTTCTCAGATGAGGTGTCTGATTTTAGAGCGTTTCTCCTTAAGGCGGGAGCAGATACGCTGCTTTGACTGCTGTTTGCCTCTCAGAGATGGTTTGCAGTTTACCCTTCAGATTAAAGCCTGTGGCTGCAGGATTAGCCCCTGGTGGAGAGGCTCCTTAGCTTCCACAGCTGCCTGCTGGGTCTCACTGCGTATGTCCAGAGAAGACAAGTCTTGGTCTACCTCCAGCTGGACTATAGGAGGATTTCTGGCAGTCAGAAAAATGCCAGCATCCTCAGGTACTTGTGAAATGGGTTCCCAGCCACCAAAAGGCGTCATTCCCCATGCCTGTGGCAGAAGGGACATATGGCTGTCCATTGACATGTACCTGTGGCTGCATAGCCAAGCCCATGCTGACTTCCAGGCTCCCTCAGATCCTCTTTACTTGTACTTGTTATACATTTCAAAGCCCTCCACTCTAGCATCCTGGCCCTTCTTGCCTCCCCAACTCCTCCTGCACTATGCTAGCCCCCACCTGTTCCAGACCCCCGTCTCCCTATGCTCACACTGTCTCTCCTGTGACTCCTCCTGCACTATGCTAGCCCCCACCCTGTTCCAGACCCCCGTCTCCCTGCGCTCACACTGTCTCTCCTGTGACTCCTCCTGCACTATGCTAGTCCCCACCTGTTCCAGACCCCCGTCTCCCTACGCTCACACTGTTTCTCCTGTGACTCCCCACAGTTCTCTTTCTTGCTGTTCTCTGCCATTCTCTCACTTTTCTCTGTTCCCAAGGGACAGCCCTGCTGGCCATGTCCACTCTGCTTCTCTCTCTCTGTGCTCTGGACTCTTCCAGATGCCTGCCCCCACGCCCATCCATAATAAAAATCTCGCCCCTAATCATGGAACAGCCACCTCGGTGGTTTCTTTACCGCCCCATCGCTTACACCCGCTTTATTCTAGGCCTTTCCAGTGTAGTCTTCCCTTCCCTCCTCCCCAGAGCACAGGAGAAGAACAAATCCATCTACTTATCCCAGGCCTGGCCTAACGTCTAGAGGGGCGTGTGTGTGTGTGTGTGTGTGTGTGTGTGTGTGTGTGTGTGTGTGTGTGTGTGTATGTTAGCACTATAACTCACAAGGTGCCCCGGAGTGTTCCCTGTATGTATAGCCAGATGGGAGAGGGAAGAAGCCATTACAGAGCATTTGTTGCTGCTAGAAACCCAGAGCTCTGTACACTGGCACAAATGTCAGGCTCATCCCATTCACTCACACTTAGTGTAAAATAAACGGAGTGGACCTAGAGACCAGAGGGAAGGAAGCCTTTGACAAGATCACATCCACACCTACACTGGAATATGAGGGAAATGACGCTCTAATCAGTACTAGAATTGTTCACTTTCTCCCAAATCTTAAGATAAGAATCCTGTTTATAACTTGATTCTCATGTAGAGACACTTTTATCTTTAGTGAGTAAGTGTATCCCCTTCAGGGCTTAAAGGTGAAGGCCTTGGGATTGCAAACTGGCAGCCTGTGAGTGGGATCCAGTTTGTACCCCTGTTGTGTTTGGCACATAGAGTGATCCTCTCTTTTTAAGAGTTGCCAACATTAACAGAGCAAACGTTTCACATATATATCTCGAGTACAGCCATTTATTGGGAAAACAGAAGATTCAGATCTTGTAAGTCCGCATTCCACAGAACAATAACCAGCTATTGGTGACTTAGGTGGGTCTCGGGGTTGCAGTTCACCCAGGTTCTTGTCTCCCCAGCCCCTAACCCACATCACCCCACCCCCGCCCAGAAACTTGAAGCTGCCTTGTTTAGTTATCTTACCTCAAAAATCCAAATCAGGAAATGGTTTGTACATGCTTATAAAAGAGAATGAAGTAAAGAAACCACCAAAAGGCTGCTCCATGACTAGGGGGAGGGTTTTAGTGTGTGTGTGTGTATGTGTGTGTGTGTGTGTGTGTGTGTGTGTGTGAGAGAGAGAGAGAGAGAGAGAGAGAGAGAGAGAGAGAGAGAGAGAGGAGTCTAGAGGCATCTGGAAGAGTCCAGAGCAGACTGGGAAAGAAGCAGACTGGACATGGCCAGGGTTAAGGAAGTAGGGGTATAGAAAAATCATGTGGGTTATAAGGCAGATGAGTAGCAGGGGAGAGGGAAGCCCATGAACTGGAACAGCCTGGGAGTTTAGGGTAGAGGGGGTGAGAAGGACCAGGAGGCTAGTGTGGAGGCTAGCATGGGCTTTGAGATAGAGAACAAGTATGGGTGAATAGGGGCTGAAGGGGCCTGGAGGCCAGCATGGACTTTGATAGATGCCACAGATACACGCCAGTGGAGAGACAAATGTTCCTTCTGCCACAGGTTCCTGAGGATGCTGGCTTTTATCTAACCGCCAGAAATCCTTCTGTAGTCCAGCTTGAGCTGAGCCTAGACTCAATTTTGGATCTAGTCAGTGAAGGGGGGTGGAGAATAGGGTACCCTTTGGAACTGATAATGCTCTGTTCTACTTCCTAATAAACCACAAATTCTTTGCTGATGGGATTATACTTTAGAATGGTAATAAAATATAAGTCTATTTGTTACTATGGCTTTTTGTTTGTTGTTTTTTGGGGTGTTTGTTTGTTTGTTTGAGACAGCTTTGGAGCCTGTCCTGGAACTCGCTCTGTAGACCAGACCAGGCTGGCCTCAAACTCACAGAGATCCTCCTGCCTCTGCCTCCCGAGTGCTGGGATTAAAGGTGTGAACCACCACCGCCTGGACTGTCACTCTGGCTTTTGCATCTAAATCTCTGAACTTGAAATCCCAGCCTTTCAGGAGTCTCTCAACCATGAATCTGACACCTAGCTAAGGTATTACTGGGATCTGGGAAGACAATGGTTTTAAGAACTATAGGCTGTGCTGGGTGTGTTCCAATTTGCCTAAAATCCCAGCAAACTAGAGGTGTCTGAGGCAGGATGATGTTCAAGGCCGACCTGGGCTACACAGAGAGATCCTGCCTCAAAATGAAACACAAACAACAACAGCCCTTTAGGTTATAAGGTGGCCAGTTTCCTTTGTTTTTCCTAAAGAATCAACCGGGGCTGGAAAGATGGCTCAGTGGTCACTAGTACTGCTGCTTTCCCGAGACATGCATGGCGGTTGTTTGTCATTCTAGTTCTAGGGGATCCAACGCTGTCTTCTGACCTCCTCAGGCAGGAAACACACACACAGTGCACAGACATACATGCAGTCTAGACACCCATATCCATAAGGTGAAGTAAAATAAAAAGAATCAACATCTCTGCAGAAGATCTGTTTGTTTTCCTTAAAAAGTGGAGGCCAGACATCCTGACGTAGTACTTGGAGCTGTTTGAGAGTGAGACTCAGCTAGTGAAGTCCAAGGCGCGTGTTAGCATCAGTGTAAGCAGGAGCAGCACACTGACACCAGCTTTACTGAGATGAACTTGGGCAGGTGTCTGTCTCTGGAACTCAGACATCTTCTAGACTTCTATTTACCATAGCCATTTGTGAATCATATGGAGCGAATATATTTTGTTTGTTTGTTTGGAGGGCCTACTGTAGTGAGGCCTGGCCTTGAACTCACTAGGAAGTTAAGGGTGAGTGTCTTATCCTCCTGCCTCTTCCTCCTGAGTGCTAGGATTATGGGCGAGCACCTGTGCCAGGTTTATGCAATTCTGGTGACCAAATCTTGGGCTTTGTACCCGCTGGGCAAGTACACTACTACTGAGCTATATTTCCACATCTAGATTCACTTTTGGTGAAGTGGGGAAGGGGGTATGTACCACAGCACCAATAGCAATCAGGGGCCACCTTTGTGGGAGCTGTTTCTCTCCTACCGTCAGGGTACCAGATCAAAGTCAGGACCTCATGCTTGGTGGCAGGTGCCTTTACTCCCTGAGACATTTACGTTAAGGCCTAGATTTCTCGTATTTCTATGTCATATAAAATTAGCCATATTAAAAGTGACCCATTTTGAACATTCCCATCTTCTTCAAGCCTGGCACATCTGTCTGGTTCCAAAACATTTTCTCCACTTCTGAATAGTCGTTCACAGGTGTTAAGCATCAGTTCTGTCCCCTCCACCTGCCTCTGTCCCCAGCTGTGGTGTTCCTCTCCTTCTCACTGTGGATGCTTTTTGTGGATGAAGACCATGAGCTTCGGTGCGCTGGCTAACATCACGTTTTCAAGGCTCGTTGCCACAGCAGCATGTGCCGATACTTCAGTCCTTCTAGTGGCTGAATTATATTGTGAATAAGGGCTTGTTTGTTTGTTTGTTTGTTTGTTTGTTTGTTTTTCAAGACAGGGTTTCTCTATATAACCCTGGCAGTCCCGTACACAGCCTGGCCTCTGTAGACCAGGCTGGCCTTGAACTCAGAGATCTACCTGCCTCTGCCTCCCGAGTGCTGGGTTTAAATGTGTGTGCCACCACACCTGTCTGTAAATAAAGTATTTTGAATGGAAGAAACTGAGGATTTATTCTTGGAACTTCTGGATTTTTGCTTATCGATTCCTAATGTAGCAAAAGGAATTGAGCCTTGAGAGGAGAGAAGAAAACAAGTCTCTCTCTTTATGAGGTTTATCATCAAGAAGGTAGTAATAACAGTTAGGGTATTCACCAATCTGATCACCGGGGTAGGCCAGCTCAGACACTCCCTCCACCTCTGCTAGTCGTTTAAGCTGGGGTTCTCCCTGTGGATTCCTGGGAACTTCCCTCAAACCAGGTTTCTCCCTATTCCCATGCCCTAACTGTCATCATAGAGCCTTCATCCAGTAACTGAGGGAAACAGATGCAGAGAGCCATGGCTGGACACCAGGCCGAGCTCCAGAAGTCCAGTCGAAGAGAGGGAAGAGGAATTCTATGATGAGCAAGGAGTATCAAGACCATGATGGGGAAAACTTACAGATACACCCAAACCAAGCCAGTGGGAACTCATGAACTATGGACCCACACCTGTTGATCCTGCATGGGACTGGACAGGGCCCTCTGCATGGGCGAGACAGTTGTGTAGCTTGTTCTATTGGAGAGGCCCCTGGCAGTGGGATCAGGATCTATCCCTGGTGCATGAGCTGGCTTTTTGGAGCCCATTACCTCTGGTGGGACACCTTGCACAGCCTTGATGCAGCGGGAGGGGCTTGGTCCTGCCTCAGCTGAATGTGCTGGGTTCTGCTGACTCCCCATGGGAGGTCTTACCTTTTTGGAGGAGGGAATGGAGGGATGGGCTACTGGGGGAAGGCTGGGGGGGGGGAATAGGAGGAGGGATGAGGTGGGGATCTGTGGTTGGTATATGGAATTTCTTAATTTAAAAAAAAAGGAGGTAGTAATAAAGAGGTGAGTGCCTGTAGGGTTATGGACACACGTGTAGGATTAAACAAGGTTGTTAGGAGCACTTAACAAGTAAAGCTACACATGCAGCTTTTCTTGTTGTCCCAAGATGCCTTTCAACAAGTGTAGACTAGGTTTCTGTAAAAAGACATGGTCAAGCTTTTTGTCCATGCCTGCCCCCCCCTGCTTTTTTAAATAACTTTTTTAATGTGTATGGATGTTTTGCTTGCATGTATGTTTGTGTGCTGTATTCCTGTCTGGTGCTGGAGGAGGTCAGAACAGGATATCCAGTTCTTTGGATCTGGGCAGTTGTGAGTTGCCCAATGTGGGTGCTGAGAACAGAACTTGGGTCCTCCAGAAGAGCAACAAGTGCTCTTAACCCCAGGGCCCTCTCTCCAGACTCCACTTTCTGCTTCTTTTCATCCACCTAGCCAACTGCAGAGGGAAAACTGGAGGATCTGAAAGACACTCTCTCTCCATTTCAATACTGCCATGCAGATGAAGGTCCACCCTCCCCCAGAAGAGTAGCAATGGACAAGATGAACTTTCACCATGAACGTGGTCCAGGGTCTTAGAAATCCTATTGGCCTTGATTCTCCGGTGGGGAAAATGGCAGCACAGGTAGATGAGGTAAGTAATTCTCAGACATTCCACAGCTTAGTGGATAGAAGACACGGAAGCAGTTTTAAGTGGCTCTGTTTTGTGCAACATGTGTGGCAAGGTGCTCCAAGTTCTTCAGACTTGGATGAGCAAGAGGGAAGTCCGCATGGTAGGCCTGATGTTCATGAAGCTCAAGGAGGGCCATCTGGCCTGGGTTCCAGCACAGTCGGCCTCTACGTACTGCTGGACATAGGGTCCAGTCCTGGAAGACCTTGGGGACACCATGACTGACCATTTGGGTCTAAGCAAGCATCACAGTCTACAGGAGGCCTTAGAGTCTGATGCCCTCGGTGTCTAAGACACAGGAAGCTACCAGGTGATTCTCCTGCTGTCGGCCCTGCTGTCTCACTCCAAGAGAGACTGGTCACACTTTCATTCAAGACCCACTGTGGTCTCCTTCCTCTGAGCATCTTGAAAATACAGCAGCTGCAGAAGCTATTTTGGGCCAGCAAGGACCTAAAGAAGGTCACCGCTCACAGGCCAAGTGAGATTATGGGGAGGGCTGGTATTTTGGGCAAGCATGGGTAGATGTGCCAAGCTCTGGCAAGCACACACTTCATGAATATTTAAGTAGACTTGAACAGCCCATTTTCAACATGGAGCAAATTCAGTGTCCCCACCCTCCAAACAGCTGAGTCACACACTCTTGGTATCAAGTCATCTGCCTCCCCTGAGCCCAGTGGAAAAATACAAATAAGCTGGATGTGTGACCCTCAAATAAATGCCCAAAGACATTCAGTTTGCTGGGTTCTTTTCTAATAGGCTGCAAAGGATGGGAGAGAAAACCTAGAAGCCAGAGACGTTTAAAAACACCAATTCTCTCTAGCCAATGGCAGGATTTAAAGAAGTGAAAATTCCCTTGTGCTATTTTGTTGGTTCAGCAATTTATTATTGAAGTTTCAAATTTTTTAGTTTAGAACCTGCCTGAGCCTCAAGATGTATCTTAGTGCTTGTGCACTTGCTTGACATGTGGGACCTTGGGTTTGATCCCTAATACTGTCAGAGAAAACAAGAAAAAGAGAAGGGAGGGAGGGAGGGAGGGAGGGAAGGAGGGAGGGAGGAAGGAGGAAAGAGACAGAAGTACTTGAAGATGACCAGTCAAAACTATCAAATTTTTGATAATTTTATTCCCTTGTTGGATCACATCCATGCTATAATTGATTATAAACTGTCTTCCTGAGAATTGAGGTGACAGTACTCTATACACCAGCTTCTGAACACTGAACTTGAGACACAAGAGGAGGAACTAGAGAAGGAAAAATCACCAAAGACACACTGTTTATTGCAGATGTGTGTGCGTGCAAGCACACATGGCTGCTCTGATGTCTACTCTTTCTGTCTTGGTGTTTGTAATGTGAGCACCCTGTCACCACATAAGACGGACTCAGCAATGCTGTTTTAAATCTACATGTTCCGAGCCGAATATACTATGATTTATTTGACCTTCCTTCTCTCTTCTAGATGTTAAAATCACCTTTCTATTTTAAATGCCTTGCAGTGCTGGGCTCGCACCTACTTTCCCTCCCTCCCTCCCTCCCTCCCTCCCTCTCTTTTTTCCTTGGAGATAAGGTTTCACTCTGTAGCCCAGGTTGGACTAAAATTCATATGTAGGGTCATGGTAAACCTCCCATACTCGGATTATAGACATAAACCACATGCACAATTCATGTCTCTTTTTATTTTATTTATTTATTTATTTATTTATTTATTTATTTATTTATTTATTTATTTATTTTAGGTTTTTTTGAGACAGAGTTTCTCTGTGTAGCTTTGGAGCCTGTCCTGGATCTCACTTTGTAGACCAGGCTGGCCTCGAACTCACAGAGATCCGCCTGCCTCAGCCTCCCAAGTGCTGGGATTAAAGGCATGCACCACCACCGTCCGGCTTCATGTCTCTTTTTAAAAGGCACATTTTTGACAGATCTCTGTGTAAGAAATCACTACCAAAAGCTGTGAGTTCTTTTAAGGCTCCTGGCACACCTTAAATAATTGCTTTCCAGGAGAGTTATTCAAAATATATCCTACCAACATCATGTAAGTTCTATTAATGAAACTTGTAAGAATTGCCCATTATTTAAAAAATAACTTTCTCAATGTAAGTTACATGTCTGCATCTACTCCTTTGATACTAAGGCTGAATGGATATACACGTTTACATTAAAGTCTTTCTTACTGATCTGCAAACACACAACACATACAAACAAGACACATGATCCTTGCTTTGGGTTTCACACTTGTCAATTCTGTCCCAGCGTTGGCTCACTTGCCTTTTATTTTCTCTTTTCTTCCTTGTGGGTATGCGTATGTGTTCATTTGTGTGTGCCCGGGAGTGTGCACCTTACTTTTTCAGACAGGGTCTCATAATGCACTAGGAGCTCACTGGAAGCTCAGCTAGTGCCACAAGCTCCAGAGAGTCCCCTTGCTCTGTCTCACCACCACAGGGGTCATAGGTCACTCTGTGCCTGTCCTTTGGTGGGTTCTGTAGAGTTAAGTGCAGGTCCTCAGCCATCTTCCCAAAGTCTATTATTCCGTGTGTGTGTGTGTGTGTGTGTGTGTGTGTGTGTGTGTGTGTGTGTGTGAGAGAGAGAGAGAGAGAGAGAGAGAGAGAGAGAGAGACTGTTTTTGATGTGTACAATTTTAATTTTGTGAAGTCAATATGCAATGTTGCTGTTGTCTGTCATTTCTATTTTGATTGGAATCTCAGTCTATTTTAATTCTTTTTTTTTTTTTTTGAGTCAGAGTTTCTTTGTGTAGCCTTGGCTGTCCTAGAACTAACTCTGTAGACTAGGCTGGCCTTGAAATCACAGAGATTCACCTGCCTTGACCTTTCTTCTTTCTTATCTACGCTAAGTGGTTTCCATGTAACTCTGCCTCATTTGTAAAGTTCCTGGCTGGCGATGTGACTCAGTTGGTAGACAGCCTACATAAAAGGCACAAAGCCTCAGGCTTGATCTCCAGTGACACACAAAACAGGCATGATGGCACATGCGCAGCCCTTCTGGGAGGTAGAGATAGGGGATCAGAGTTCAGATCATCAGTCGTTGGCTGGTTTGAGACCAGCCTGGGATACATGAGACAGAGCAAAGAAACAAATCCACGATACAGTGACAGTGAGCACACCAGACCAGCCTCAGCGATCCCCCTGCAGCGGACAGCCAGGCTCTCGCTTGCATTTGGGATTCCTGGCTTGTCTTTTGCATCTTTTTCACTCTCATAGTTTCCTAGCTTTGGCATAGTTTCTGTCTTTTGCAACTGGTTTTGCAACTGTCTTCTCACTTCTTGGCTTGATACCTCACTTGATTTTAAGGATAATGTAACACAAGGTAACAAGTATTCTGTTAGCTTTCAGCTCAGGGAACCATACTTGGGGAGCAGGCCTTATAGGAAGGAGGTCCGTAAGCTGTGGTGCTCATCTAAGGCATGGCAGCTGTGCAGCAGCCTGTGTGGGAGCCTGTGTGTTGACAGGGCACGGGTCTGCCATCTTCACTTTAGCTAAGTTACTGGGAAACAAGAAAGGCAGGCTTTGGAGCATCTCTATGCTTGTTCGTCAGCCTAACTCTGTCTCATAAGAAAACTCTAACACAGAAGAAAAACTTAATTGTCTGCCAAGAAAGATGAACCGACTTAGCCCCAATGATCAACAGCCCATCAGATAGGGTTAGTAAAGCCTTCATCTCTCTCTTATCCTCAGCATCAATTTAGTATGGGGAAACTAGAGTACGCATTTCAATTGACTGCAGTCTTCTTTCCACACAAATAAAACTACAGGTCAAAGTAGCCTCTGGTACTCAAAAGCCCAAATGTTATTAGAGTCATGGCTGTTGTGCAGGCTAGTGTTGTTCAAATCTTAGATGGTCTTTTAATAAAAAACCCAGAGCCAGGGATCAGGGTGAAAGCTGGAAGATCAGAGAAGCAGAACAGCCAGCCACTAGTTCTTACCTCCACAAAATCCTCAGCCTAAAGAGAGTGAGTTCGTTCCTGTTTCCTCGTGCCTTATGTACCTTTCTCTGCCCTGCCATAATACTTACTGGGATTAAAGGGATGTGTATTCCCAAGCAAAGGCATGAGATCTCAAGTGCTGGGATTAAAGAAATGTGCCACCACTGCATGGCTCTGTTTCTCTCCTATACTGAATCAATCTCATGTAGCCCAGTGTGGCCTTGAACTCACAGAGATATAGACAGATCTCTGCCTCCCAAGTGATAGGATTGAAGGTGTGTGCCACCACTGCCTGACCTCTATGTCTAATCTAGAGGCTGGCTTTGTCCCCTGATCCTCAGGCAAGTTTATTAGGATATATAATATATCACCACAGGCTAGCCCAATGTGTTCAGCAAAGCTGTATAAGGGTGTATAAAGTATATACTGTATAAACTGTATGAGGGTGTATAAGGTGTATACTGTATAAGCTATATAAGGGTATATAAGGTGTATACTGTTTAAGCTATATAGGGGTGTATAAGGTATATACTGTATAAATTATATAAGGGTGTATAAGGTATATACTGTCTAAGTTATATAAGGGT
>CABHPQ010160948.1:5596-21686 GCA_902168405.1 Peromyscus aztecus | reverse complement strand
CGCTGCTGCCTCAGGCGGGGGAGCCCTGGGTCGGGGAGGCCGGGGTCGGTGAGTCCCGCGCCCGTGAGCCCCGGGTCAGTGAGCCCTAGGCGGGTGAGTCTGGCGCCGCGGGGCCGGGCACTTGTATACTGAGTCCCGGGGTCCCCGGGCGCACGTGGGTGGGAAGTGGGATGGTCCTGCGCGTCCCTCTGGGGTCTGAATTGCCGGTATCCGGGGCTTGCAGGCTCTCCCTTTCGCTTTCTTGGGGTGGCCAGGTGAATCGAGTCTGCTTTGCCTTCCACTCTGCCCCGCTTGCCGATGATTGGATGTTAGCACGCCCCTGTCATCCGTCCTCCCCTCTTTCTGGAGCAACTTCCACTTCTTTTACTTCAGTTAGTTCTCTGAATTTAAAATGAGACGGGAGTGGGGTGTATCTAACCAAGACAACATTCATTATAAAGCCTTTTGGGAATGGTGTTGGAAAGGGGTGATGTAGTGTGCTGCCTTCCCAAGCACCCAGCCCCCAAATCCAAAAGCTGTGGACACTCCTTAGAGACCACCCATTCAGAATTTTGCCTACAATTCTGAAGTTCGCAGATGGTCTGTGGCTCTCTGTATTAGGATTTGAATGGTGTCCACCTTTTTTAAACGACCTCGGATGTACTTGGGAAGGTGAACTCTTTGATATTGTAACTTGTGTCTTAAACCAGGTGAATCCTAAGCCAGCAGAAAGCTTTTAACTGCGGCTGTGTTTTAAAAGCTGCTTCTTTGGATGTAATGCGTTGGAAACTTATTTTCTTAACGGTTTTCCATGATTTTACTCATCATCGGTTTCTGCCACTTAGACCCAGTAAGGAACAATCCATAAGTAGCCTGTGAAGTAGTGTTTTCCTGTCTAGCCGTCAGCAGTCACACATATTGAATATAAGCCCTAGTCTTGGTACTGATTTGATGTGGGGTCAATGGAGGAAAAAATGAAAGCATTAGTTCCTCGGATGCAATATACAGTGATGAAACTTCCAGGTAATTTTCTTGGGGGGTCTGAATTTTTTTATTTTTATTTTTTAAAGCACCTTCAGTCCTGGCACTTGAGAGGCAGAGGCACGTGGGTCTCTGTGAGTTCCAGGCCAGCGTGGTCTAGATAAGGAGTTCCAGGACAGTCAGAGACCATGTCTTGGAAATGGGGGAGGGTAGTGCATTTTTTTTTCCTCTTTATGTGAGAAGTCAGAAGAACTAAACTTTCTGAGGTAGGAGGGAAGCATAGTGGAAGTTGCTCCAAGATGTGTTCATTTTAAGTTTGCAGGAGAGTGTCGTCATCATTATCCTTTTGATTTCTTCCAGGGAGTATCTGGAACACATAACAGCCATTGGTCCCAGGACTACAGGAAGTGCCGAAAATGAAATTCTGACAGTGCAGTACCTTTTGGAGCAGATCAAACTGATTGAAGTACAAAGCAGCAGCCTCCACAGAATTTCAGTAGATATACAAAGGCCTACAGGTTCCTTTAGCATTGACTTCTTGGGAGGTTTCACGAGCTACTATGACAACATCACTAATGTTGTGGTAAAGCTGGAACCCCGAGGCGGAGCCCAGCATGCTGTACTGGCTAACTGTCACTTTGACTCAGTGGCAAATTCACCAGGTACGTACTTGTTTTTTAGTCATTTAAAAATCACTACAGCCCAGAAAGTTTATAAACTTAGCCCTGGCCTGTTTGAGCAGTTGTGGGGACCATTTTTCCTAGACCAACATTTTCTCATTGTGATGGGAGGCAAGGTAATTAATATCAGTTTAGAGTCTCACAATTTAATATTCTCTAAAGTTCATTATTATTATTACTGTTGTTATTATAATTATTAAACAGTGCCCCACAAAGCCCCATGAGAATACATGAGATGTTTTTGGTAGACTGAAGTAGCCTTACTCGTTTACCAATGCGTCTGTCCATTTGTAAGTGCTTACACAGCCAGGGTTGCAGTAGCCTTTGGGTGTACTGGGTAAAGGATCCCTGCATTTAAGGAGTACATGGTTTGGAGGACATTATTTCTAGCAGTTTCCATCCACTGAGGATGTGACATACTGGTAGAATATTTAACATTGTGCTCTGAGTAGACACTGGCAAGATAGAGAACTTGATGTGACTGACATAATGCATATTTGTCAAATCAGTGTGAATCCACTAAATTGAACTTTTTTTTTTTAATTTAACTTTTTATTGATTCTTTGTGGATTTCACATCATGCATCCCAATCCGACCCGTTTCCCTGTCCCATCACCTCTACCCTGTAGCTGGAGTTATCTCTAGTCCCGCATGGGCTGGCAGCCACTCAGACTCAAATAAACACACAGACACTTATATTATTTAAACTGTTTGGCCTAATGGCTCAGGCTTCTTGCTATCTAGTTCTTATATCTTAAATTAACCCATTTCTATCAATCTATAAGTTGCCACGTGGCTTGTGGCTTACGGGCACTTTACATCTCGATTCTCATGGTGGCGGCTGGCAGCATCTCCTGACTCAGCCTTCCTGTTCCCAGACTTCTCCTCTCTCTTTGTCCCGCCTATACTTCCTGCCTGGCTACTGGCCAATCAGCACTTTATTTATTAACCAATCAGAGCAACACACATTCACAGCATAGAGAACATCCCACAGCACCACCCCCTGCCCTTGCAACCTCACCACAAAACAAAATTTTAAAGTAAAACTAAAAAATAAAAATAAAACAAAAACTCACACACACACAAATCTCTTCATGGAAGCTGTAGTGTGGCCCAGTGAGTCACACAGTGTACCCTTTAGTTCATATATCTTTACTTGGTAGTAGTGTTCATTGCTATGAGTCATTGGGAACTTGTTTTTTGTTTGTTTGTTTGTTTCTTGTTGTTGTTGTTGTTGTTTGGTTTTCTGAGACAGGGTTTCTCTGTGTAGCTTTGAGCCTTTCCTGGAACTCACTCTGTAGCCCAGGCTGGCCTCGAACTCACAGAGATCTGCCTGCCTTTGCTTCCTGAGTGCTGAGATTAAAGGCATGCGCCATCGCTGCCCGGCCTTCTTGTTGTTTTTTTAATATAAGATTTCTCAGAAGCATATTTTCAATAGTTTGAATAGTTTTTTCATGTGTCCTGACCCAGACTCTGGGCCTCTTTCTCCTTGCAGTAGCACCAAAGAGTGCAAGCTGTATTGGCAAGGGTAATGGTAAGAAAAGCATTTGAAGCTTTCCTTAGCTGTTTTATAGGGTATTGGTTGAAGTAAGTGTAGCCAAACTTAAACCAAAAGAGGCAATATGCTTCCACTGAAATCTTAAGGAAGAACATAATAGTCAACAGCAGTAGCTTGGAGGTGGGGAGATTCAGTTTGCTTGAAAGTTGGAGTTCAAGTTTGCCCAGAGTGTGGAGGTACTGATGTAGTTGTGGACTACAAGGATTCTCTCTTGCTTTTTAAAAAAATATGTACTAATGAAATATTTATTCTATTTATGTGTGTGTATCTGTGTGTTTGTATGCCCACATGTGTGTGGGTGCACTTGGAGGCCAGAAGAGGGTGTCAGAGTCCTTGGAGCTAGAGTTTAGGCATCTGTAAGCAGTGGTGACTGATGCAGATTCTGGCATCTGAACTGGTCCTCATGATGGAGCAGCAAACTCTCTTAACTGCAGAGCTCCAAGGATTTGTTTTTGTTTTCCAAGACAGGGTTTCTCTGTGTGGCCTTGGATGTCCTGGAACCTACTCTGTAGGCCAGGCTAACCTTGAACTCAGATCCTTCTGCCTCTGCCTCCTAAGTGCTGGAATTAAAGGCATGCACCACTACCACTGCCTGGCTCCAAGGACTTTTTTTTTTTTTTTTAAATTTGGAAATGGTGATGTTTTTGGAAAGTATATAGAGTGAAACAAAAATCACTATTGAAATGATATTATATGAAGTCTGCTCATTGTACTTAAGTCCTAAAATCTTTTATCATGTAAGTAAATTTCCATGACTCTTACAAGTGGCCTCATGTCTAAAAACCAATAACTTGCATTATCTCTGAAATTTCTTCTTTATGTACTCATGTAAATATTCATAAATAAAACATGCAAAAAAAACCCCAAAAAACCAAAAAACAGCTAACATAGGCAGATAAGAATAGAAAGTAGAGTTTTACAATGGCATCCTGAGATTTTAGACTTAAGAAGACACCTTTTCTGGCTGGTCACCTTTGATCACACAGAGCTAGGGTAGATGCTGGGCCTCCTGGCCAAGAGATATCAAAGTATCATTAGGTCTTCTTGGGCTTATTGCCTAACTTATTCTTTAACTTTTTAACTGTTAAACAGAAAAATGATAGTTAATTTCCTAATAGTGTTGCTCAAAGGATTAAGTGTAAGCAAAATATTAGGATAGCATCTCTCTAGGAAAAATCTTCCTTGATAACAATTATAACAATACTTCTGGATTACTTGAATGTATAACAGGCCCAATATAACCATCTAGAGTTACATAAGACATAAACTAGCCTTAACTTGATGAAACAATTTTGTGACTGGACATTTCTTTGCATTTAGAATATATGCTTTGCTTTTTCAGAAATCAGTATCCACACATTCATTTTTAAAAAGGCAGAAGTGCCTTAACTTAATGCTAGGGACGCTAGACAAGGCCACCCTGCGCTCATTATTAAGATGCTTAAATTGGAAAGGGACACATAATACTGTGGTTATTTAAGAGCATTGTATTAGAAAGACTGGATATATAGATAACAAACAAATGAAGAAACACCCTAATTTTTTTCTTTACCTCTCATAATTCTTATGTGGAATGAATGGATCCTTGTAAGAAAAGATAAATAAGGAAAAGCGGACATGGCTGTTTCCATGTGCAGATATACCAAGGAAAATGAACCATTTCAGAGAGGTGCTTCAGCGCTCTGGCTTAAATCTTGTCACCAAAGAACAAAACTTCTTTTGAAAAGTGACAAGACAAAGGGAAAGAACTAGGTGTGGGGTGTAGCTTGGTAGGAGAGCGATTGCCTGGCCTGTGCAGCCCCAAGTTCCATCCTAAGTGCTGGGAAAAACCCAAACCAAAGCAGAAAAGGAGAAAGGACCTGGAATCTGCGGGCAGCAAATTGTGGAGCTGACATGTATGGGAAGGAAAGCCTAGTAGGAGAGTTTGCCCTCTGTAGGCTCTTCAGGGTCTAAGGCTGTCTTGGAAGATTGACCTTCGTTCTTCCTGGTAGAGGGGGACAACACCTGCATAGGCAAATGCTTGTAGGCAAATGGGAGGAGGGCAGAGAGCCTCACTGTATCTCCTTCTGATTTCTGAGTGCCAAATAGCCTTGTGTTCAACTAGCATATTTTGAATGACATTTTTTGCCGCTCTTCACATAGTGCCAGGTGTACAGCTTACATGTGGTGTCCACTAATGAGAAGATTCTTTGGAGAGCCATTAGAGTGCCACCCCCACCCCCTTTTATACAGGGTCTCATCTAGCCTTGAATTGGTCTCATACTTGCTATGTAACTGAGGATGATCTTGAATTTTCTGATCTGAGTGTCCCACCATGCATGGTTTAATTGACTAAAAGAGACTTTTGGTTCCTTTCAGATTGAACCTGTGGCTTCCTGCATGCTCTGTTTCTAGTTTAGAAATCATTTTTACCTAAAATTTTATAGTGCACATACTGATAGTGTGAAAGAAATACCTACTAATAATAAGCTAAGAGTAGCTTTTCACCCACTCACCAAATAGTTTTCAACTGAATCTTTTCAGTGGATGAACCCATTGAAACAAGAGTGAGTATTTGTGTATGTGTGTGCATGTGCTGGAGCTGGAACCCGACACCTGTACTTGCTGGGCAAATGCTCTACCACTGAGCTGTGCTCCAGCTCCAGGAGTTTTATTGAGACTTCCTGAACAGTGTCATCTAGGGTGGCCTGAGTCTTATCAGCAATTCTGCTTTAGCCACCCGAGGCTTGGGCCCGAAGGCCTGCAGAGCTGTTTATTTTCCTGTGAGTATTATTTTAAAGTTCTCAGCAACGTATCTGGACTCAGGAATTGATACCAATTAGTAGTAATGTTACCTACAGAAGACCTCATTTATCGTCTCAGGTCTGCTGTGTGGTGCCAGGTCATTGGTAAAAGAGACATTTGAGTTATTTTGGGGTGGCTTCAATTTCAGGGTTGATTCTAAATGGAAAGGGATGTCAGGTAATCACTCAGCTTTTACTGTCCTCTGACTTTCACTTTCTTAAAGGTATTTTGAACCTTTACTGGGTCTCTTCTAAGACACCAGAACCATTAAAATAGGGGAACATGAAGGGGAAGTTTAATTTGTCAATCAGCCATATAAAGGTAAAGGTTTTTTAATTTCACTTTTACTTTGAATAAAGAAAAGTGTTACTGTTTGCTTTTTATTTTTAAAGAACAGTTTCAAATTAAAAAGAAAATATTTATTTCCTCTGCTTTCTGAAAAGGGGTACACGTTAGCTATATCAGCTTATACTCCCTGCTCTACTTAATAGTAATCAAGTAGCCATTTCACTCTGACTAATGACTAAAATACAGTCCAATAATCACTAAGAGAGGTATCATTAATATTGTTTCTTTTTGAGCAGAAGTGAGGGTTGGAATTTAACAAGCATTTTATTTTACCTGGTTACAGAGCCTTCCCTAAGTTTTCAAAGAGAAAGAAGGAAACTAAGGTGGGATATTTCCCAGGGGCCAGGCAGTGGGCGTTGTCTTGTAAATCTGTGCAAAACCGGTGAGGTGGCGTCCTCAGTCTGCTTTCTAGACCAGGAAGTAGTCAATGACATCCTGCTCTCAAGTCCCCACTGAAGGCTGCAGCACTGTGCCTCACCGTGTGTGTGTGTGTGTGTGTGTGTGTGTGTGTGTGTGTGTGTGTGTGTGTGTACACCCAGAAGTGCTCCTGCCTGAATTAGGGTAGTGTTTACTTACTCCAGATGCCTTTTAGATTCCCTGTTAGGAGAAAAATCAGCTCTCTAAAACAGACCTGTTGATTGACCCCCAGTGTGCCTCCCGCCCTCATCCAGTCCAGTCTTCTTTCCTGCTGCAGCCCTCCTACTGGGTTATTTTGAAGTGGCTCTCTGCTGCATTGGTTCCTCTGTATTTCAGTCTGTCCTGGTGAAGGATGAGGACCCTTTTGAACATGCTAGCAATATCATGAGCTACTTCACTTAGAAAATGTAGCAATAACTTTTTAGTGTCGTCAAATAGTCAGTTAGTTCCTTTACCTACCTCTCACAGTGCTTTTAAAATCAGCACATGGGGCCCAGCAAGATGGCTCAGTGCTTAAAGATGCCTGCCACCAAGCCCAGCTGCCTGAGTCTGGACCCACATAATGGAAGGAAAGAATGACCTCTCGACGAGTGTCCTCTGACTTTCATGTGTGCATTGTGGCAAGTGTCATGCCCCCACCCCCACCCCCGCCTGCACACAAAATCAGTCCATACAGATGTCAAAATAATGGATTTCATTATTTTAAAAAATCAGAGCACTAGAGTTCTTTTTGAAGTCTTTAACTAATGTGGCTTTCTGATGTAGAGCTGGAGTACTGGACTGAGTGCTGTACCTTTTCAGTGCTGTGGCGGGCCCAGCCAGTCATTCCCTCTCCTGTGTCCTGCCGTTCAGGGGCTGCCTTTGCGCTTTTCCAGTACCTTATCCCTTCAGAAAAACCTTAGAAAGTGTTACTCCCCCAGTGTAAACACCCATCACAGAGAGTTACACCCTCTGTAAACATGAAGTGCTACAGCTTTTGTGATTTTGAAAGTCAGGGAAGGGGTAGAGTGGAGGAAGCCATGAGTACCAGAAGTGAGAGCTTCCCAGAGGATGGCGGAAGAGGATAAATTCCATGGGCCTGCGGTCCTGTCTGGATAACTTATCAGCACAGCTATTGAGTGGGTATTGATTGTGTCATGGAGCAGCCTAGGATCTTAACGGGCCTTGTCTTTGTCGGGCGTAGTTGTCACCCCGTGATGACAGTTATGCTTCCGGTCATGCAGCTGTCACGATGCTTCTCTGAGGGGAAAGCTGCATTCCACAGCAGTGGTGGACAGTACCGAAACTGAGAAGGGAATCTGCTTTTCTGACCCCAAGGTGCCAGCGACGATGCGGTTAGCTGTGCAGTGATGCTCGAAGTCCTCCGAGGCATGTCAGTGTCGCCAGAACCCTTGCAGCACGCTGTGGTGTTTCTCTTCAATGGTGCTGAGGAAAACGTCTTGCAAGTAAGGTTTTATTGTTTTAAATATTTGAGTTGATAATAATGAGAGTAATAATGATTGGGCATGATGTGTTTTATTAGTAGTATGAGTAATGTCATAAAATAGTACGTAAAACAAATACTGTACTTAGCAGTACTTTAAAAATGTCCATGAATGCAGACATGCTCATTATGTTAGAAACACAACTGAGACCAGCTCATCTTGCTAGTATATGATTCTTTTGTTTATTTTCACTGTTTGTTTGTTGTTGTTTTTTATGGTTTTTTTTTCCAAAGACTATTTATTTCTTTGGTAGCCTTGGCTGTCCTAGAACTAGCTCTGTAGACCAGGCTGGCCTCAGACTCACAGAGATCCGCCTGCCTCTGCCTCCTGAGTGCTGCGATTAAAGGTGTGCGCCACCACTGCCTGGCTGTTTTCACTTTACTTTTTGAAACAGGGACTTCCTGTGTCTCCCTCGATGGCCTGGTACTTGTGATCTCGCCTCAGCTTTCTCGGTGCTGGGAGTACAGCCATGTGCCACTATGCCCAGAAAAGTGTTTGATTCAAGGGGCTTTTTAATGTTATAATTACTCTCTTCTGACTTTCAACCTTCGAGTTTCAGAGAGGTGATTTGAGGAAGGTACACAGCAGAAATGCCCAACTATATGGATTGCCTCTCCTGTATTTTCCTTTTTTAACTTTTGCATATTCTCACAGTGACTTTCCACTTGCACCAACCGAGCACCATTTATTAGAGTCTGCCTTTGAGAAATGTTTATTTTGCCCTTATAGTCCCCACCTTTCCAAGATAGCCCTTCTGTCATGCAAATAAGCAATTTAAAAACCTATTTTAACCTCCATTTGTTTCTTTCCTCATTAAGGCCAGTCATGGTTTTATTACTCAGCATCCCTGGGCCAGTTTGATTCGTGCATTTCTTAACCTGGAGGCAGCAGGTGTCGGAGGGAAGGAACTTGTATTCCAAACGGGTATGTGAGGCTGTGCACTGAGTATTTCAATGCAATTCTAATTTCGTGACAGTGGAAAGTTTTTCAGTGTCAGTAATCTCTTTAATGAGCACTCTCTGGAATGAAGTTTATTTTTGAGATGTGAGCTAATTTTAATTTGTCTTTGTGGAATTTTTTTGGTATGTACGTGTGTGGTATATGCACATGTTTGTATGGGTGTACGTGTGTGTGTGTGTGTGTGTGTGTGTGTGTACATGCTTGTGGTAGCTAGAGGTGTTGATATCTGGTGTCTTCCTCAGTTGCATTCTACCTTATTGAGACACGGCCTCTTGCTGAACCTGGAGCTCACCCACTCAGCTAGGCTGGCTGGTCATTGAGCTCCAGCAGTCTTCCTGCCTGTCCTTGTTAATTTTTTTAAACAAAATAATGGGATCAGCATGCGGCTCCTGTATAGTGCTTATTATATGCAAATGTTGTTTGAAACATCTTATGTACATTAAGTTATTTAGTTTTCAAAGCAACTTGAGGAGTACATACTGCTATACTTCTACTTTATAGATGAAGATAGAGACGGGAGAATTTAACTTGTAAGCTTTTATAGTTGGTATAGCATGGTATAGGTACCTGAGCGATTCAGGCTCAGACTTGGCTCAGAGCCAGTAACGGGATTGTGGAATGTGCTGGTTGTCTCCTCTATTTTGTTGACAACACGACACAAACTAGAGTTAACTGGAAAGAGAGAACCTCAGCTAAGGACTGCCTCCATCAGACTCGCCTGCGGGCATGTCTGTGGGGATTTTCTTGATTAATGACTGATGTGGAAGGGCCCAGCTCACTGTAGGTGGAACCACACCTGTGCAGGCAGTCCTGAGTTTTAGAAGAAGCAGGCTGAGCAAACCAAGAAAGCAAGCCAATAAGCAGCCATTCCTCCATGGCCTCTGCTTTAGATTTCACCTCCAGGTTTCTAACTCGAGTTTCTACCTTGGCTTCTGTTGGGATGGACTCTGTAACCTGTAAACTAAATGAACCCATTTCTCCCTGCAAGTTCCTTTTGGTCAGTGTTTTATCACAGTAGCAGAGAAGCAAATGAGAACATCATATAAAATGTAATAAAAATATGTAATGCTTTACATTATGTTATAACAAAAAATGTAATAAAAGTAATATTCAGCGGGGCGGTGGTGGCAGCACTTGGGAGGCAGAGGCAGGAGATTCTCTGAGTTTGAGACCAGCCTGGTCTACTGAGGGAGTTCCAGGACAGCCAGGGCTACACAGAGAAACCCTGTGTCAAAAAACCATTAAAAAAAATCACCATCATATAATGGTGAATGTTATTTTTATTAATTATGGATGATTATAAGGGATTTGTTGTGTATCAGGCATGGGTGTTCACATGGGTCCATGGAATCTACATAGAGGCACCTCAAGGTGTCTTAGCTTTTTCCAGCTGCAGGGGGTATTGTCTCTCCAGACTGAACCACTGTAGCTTAGCAAAGGGCCCATTTATTGTTATACAATTCACATCGTTAACAAGTTAATTTCTACCCAAAACCTCTTATCTAAGGCCCACAGAGGGACAATGCCGAATGCAGATTCTCAGTAAAGGAATACCACAGTGCTCTGGGTTGTTCCTAAACCAAGTTTGCATAGGCTTTGAACCCCTAGGAAACTTAGATAAGACTTCAAACAGGAGGTAAGGAGGCAGGAGGCAACAATCACAGAAGGTGGTAGAAGCTTACTTTGTAGCACCTTTAAAAGACATGGTAGTGCTTAAGTTTTGAAATTACACTAAGTACTAAGTGGTTTTTTTTGTAATCTAAACAGTACCATATTTCAATACTCTCTCAAACTTACTTTATACTCTTAACATTAAAAATAGATCTGTATTGTGCTTCAGTTACACCTTTAAGAAATTCAGGGTTGCCAGGTTGGTGGTGTAGGCCTTTAACCCCAGTATGTGGCAGGCAGAGATGGTGCTCTCTGAGTTCCAGGTCTACATAGGGAGTTCCAGGTCAGCCAAGGCTACATAGCCTTGACTCAAAAAGCACACACACACACACACACACACACACACACACACACACACACAGAAATTCAAGGTCACAAAGTGAGATACAGCAAGATTTTTTAGCTCTCAAATTTTCCTATTTTCTCTTTAATCAGCGAGAAGCCGCTGAACTCTAACATCAATAGGGATAGGTAGCAGCTATCCACCCCCTCCACCTCCAGCTTCTTGGCTGTCGTCCAGGATAGGAGGAACATATTCAACAGCTACCAAATCAAAGCGGAGCAGCAGAGATCTCCAAGGAAGGAGAACAGTGAGTCTCACGTGCTGGGAAAATCCCAGGCTCTGGTAGAGCAGCAGCCTGTCTTATAGATTTCTCCTGCCAGAAGTGCAATCTAACTCATGATCCCAGCACCCCATTCTGTGTTCCACTAACCAGAGATAACGCCACTGCCTAGAGATGAATGCCCAGCTCTCTTGTGCTGTCTTCTAGAAAGCACATTAGTGTTTCCATGTTTGACAAGGAGGCCAGCAGATGTAGATTGAGAATGTGTGCCAGATGGCTGTCCTCAGCTTTTTTTTCTGTGTAGTGAAACTTGTCCTGTCCTGGCTTTTCAGATAAAACAGTATGTACTCTCCAGAGCTCCATCGTCACTTCAGAGGGAAATGCTCATTTGGGGAGCTTTTGGTGGCTGGGATGATCATTCTTACTTAATGTCAGAAACAGTGGCCTATCAGAGCAGCACTTTAGTAAGTCAGGAAGGCTTGCTGACATCATTTTTGAAGGTGTTAATAAAATACAATCTTGTAAAATTTAAACAGATTTAAACCATTAATATATTTTTCATTTTGAAAAATCCAGGCTCTACCAACTGAGAACAAGAAATCTGTAAGTAAAACACTCATGGCCTTCGCAGCACTCTGAGCAAACCAGTGTTATAATTTGCTCTACATCCTTCTGGGAATTTTTAATAATGTGTATGTATGCACATGAACACTGACATTGTTGTTAGGGAATTTTGGCATTCAGACCCGCCCCTTGGGGACCCACCCAGCATCCTGACCATGTCATCCCCTTTCAGAGAAAACTCCTCCCCGTTTCTTTCTATTCCCACGAGGTGTGCACCTCCATTCTCCATTCTCCCGTCCCTCTCTCTTCCTCTCTCCCCCCCTTCCCTGCTCTCTTCCCCCCAATAAAACTTTCCATGTGGATGCCACATCTGCATGGTGTAACTTTCTGCCACGCCCCCTTGACCGCTGCCGCCGTGGCGTGTCTCCTTGGCTCAAACTCATCAAGGCCTCTTGAGCGCCATTTCACAATTATTTCCTTAAAAATGTGATAATATTTTGTAACTGTATCCTTCTTTAGAATATATATATATATATTTAAATCATGCCTTAAGATATATCAAGATAAAATTTAAATGTCCTATAGTTCACCAACTTAAATGGTAAAATTCAGTGGCTTTCTTTTTAGGTGTTTCTACATGGTTGTGTGCCACTATCATAGTTCTAGAGCATTTTAAGGAAAGGTTTATTTATGTGTGTGTACTCATTCATGCCTGTGAATGTGTGTGCATTCTCTGTGCAGGTACCCAAGAGGTCATAGGATCCCTTGGAGCTGGAGTTCCAGGTGTTTGTGGGTCCCTTGACATGGGTGTTGGGAACTGAACTCTTGTCCTCATGAGCAGCAAAAACTCTAACTTGTATTGTGTTGTCTCCTTTCACTTCAGGCCCTGAAAACCCTTGGTTGGTCCAGGCTTATGTTTCAGCAGCCAAACACCCTTTTGCTTCTGTGGTGGCTCAGGAGGTCTTTCAGAGTGGAATCATTCCTTCCGATACCGACTTCCGAATCTACAGGGATTTTGGAAACATTCCAGGTATTCTATCAGCGACCCCAGGCCAGTGTGTCAAAAGCAGACTTTACTCCTTGGACACTGGAGTAGCTCCTGAGAGGATGCTGTATGTGAAAGCTTTGTCTTCGACTCACCAGAAGAGAGCTCCTGATGCTCTCTTTCAAAAACCCGTAGTAATTGAAAAGCTGCCTGTAGGCTGGTGTGTACCACAGTGTGGGAGAGGGAGAGAACGGGTTAGCACTTCATCCCCAAAGATGCCAAGGATCCTCGGGGTCCTGGACTCCCACCCTGTTGTCTTACCTTTCCAACTCCTTTGGTGACTTACATAGTTTATCTGAACTTTAAATCTTGCTCTTAACTGCCTGAATTCTATTCCCCCAACTTTCTTCCCTAATGTGTGACTTAAAATGCTTCTTTAATTATTATGTTTTAAATTATAGACCGTAGTTACAGATTTTGTAAGAACAGAAAAGGGTTTATGACATCATGAATATGACAGACAGTTAACCCCCTGCTTTGCCATTTGGTCTTTTAGAATTTAATATGTTAAAGTTAAACAGGCCTAACACAAGTCTGATCTTTAAAGTAAGATGACTTTTTCCATTGTTTGTCTTAGGAATAGACTTAGCTTTTATTGAAAATGGATACATATATCACACCAAGTACGACACAGCGGACAGAATTCTCATAGATTCCATTCAGAGAGCAGGTTGGTATTAACAGGTTTGGCTTTTGACATACAGTGATGGAATATCTAGAAAGTACATTCTATAGCCTGTGTGGTTGAATGAGTTAGATTTGGAGTTGGAAAGATTAGGGCTTGAATTTTAGTCTTTACTGTCTGACTTAGCAATTAAAAACTTAGAATAGTCACTGTGATTACTCAGAAAGGAGTGACTCAGGGCTGTGGTAAGGATGCTGATCGATCGTGAGGGTTTGAAAGGGGTGGTCCCAGGCCTGTAGGATTGTTGAGTAGTAAAGAATGCCGCTGAAGTGAGAGCTGTGAATTGGAGGTAGCATCGGGACATGGGTCTGTGGCGCCAGCTGAGAGTAGAGAATGACAACGGGGGCCTGTGCTAGAGTGCACAGAGGACAGATGAGACACTTACCTAGCGCAGTGTTACGGTTCTTCCCAGAGATCTAGAGGCGTTAGGGAGGCAAACCTGAGCCTGAAAGAGTTATTAGGGGATTTGGCCTCTGGAGAGAAGATGACCTTTTAAGTAAGAGCACAGCATGGGGAAGGAAGAAACGGGGGTGGGGCGTGGGTGTGGAAGACTCTCAGACTAGAATGAAATATTTTCAGAAGTAGAAGATAAGGTTGAAGTATATGGGGGAAGGAAATTATAGATGACTTAAAAACCATCAAGGATTCGGTGGTAGGGTGCTGCCTAACACGTGCGAGTTCCTGGATTCCAACCCTGGCATTAAAAAAAAAAAATGGTTGATGAGCTAGCTCAGCAGATACAGGCACCTGCTGTCCAACCTGACCAGCTGAGTTTCATCCCTGGAACTCACATGGTGGAAGAGGAGAACCAGCTTGGGAAAGTGTTCCTCTGACCTCTAGATATGTGCAGGGGGTGCAGCACCCCAATAAATAAGAATGTGAGTTCAAAGATTTTAAATTCAGAAATAAGCTAAAGGAATAAGAAATCCTTGCAGGTCTGAGTCTATAAGTGAACTCATTAAGGTGATTTTAGGTGTTATAGATCTGGCAATGCAGTATGGGGCAGAGGGTGATGAGTTAGCATTCTGACGGTGATTTCAGTGGATAAGAAGAGCCTTGACTGGTGTTGACAGAAGATAAAGATAGGAACAAAGGGAGGGGTGCTGGGAGAGAGGGAGGGAGAGAGAGAGGGAGAAGGAGTGGGAGAGGGAGAGAGTGAGCCTTCCCCTCTTCATGGACATAGTTCTGTCAATCTGGACAGGCTCTTTTTTTAGCTGGGTCCTATCATTATTACTTACTGTGTAGCCCAACTGCTTAGTACTTGTCAGCTTCTGGCCTCTGCTTCTAGATGCTGGGATCACAGGCATACATTACCACACCTGGCTCACCTTTTAAGGTTTTAAATTTTTATTTTATTTTATTTTTTTTGTTGTTGTTATTGTTTTGAGGTAGGATTTCTCTATGTAGGCCAGACTGGCCTGGAAGTTGTCATCCTTCTGCGCTCTGACTACCTGTGCTTTTTACGGTTATTGTTCTGGTTTGTCACCCTGAAGTCCTGGGGACCAAACCCAGGCCTTGTGCATGCATTCTAGGAAAGCACCGTTTCACTGGTCCCAGAACCACTCTTCAGCCCTTTTTAGAAAAAGCTGTTTCTGGCTTATTTTTGTTTAAGAGAAAGTCTTGCTGTGTAGCTCAGGCTAGCTTTGAACTTGCTGTGTGACCTAGGCTGGCCTTGAATTCACAGTCATTCTGCTTTTGCCTCCCCTTCCTAATACTTCTTAACATGCTTTAACAACTTGTTCTGTGCTGACCAGCTTCTCAAGAGGCTTTTTTCTATCTCACCCCTGAATTCTGGCCTTTAGAACTGGGTCTCCCGAGGCTACAGTGTATCCCCCAAGGAAGGCCTGAGCAGAGCTTTGGCATTGTTCAGTCATCTTAGGGAAATGTCTGTAACAGAGGGCCAGGGCTGACCTTCTAAGTGGAGAGGAAGAAGAGCAGGAGCAGGGCCTTACCTAGGAAATTTGGTAAGAAACGGGGAGAGCAGTGCATGGTAGGAAGGGTGCCTGCTCACAGTCTTCCCAGGCACTTGTATTTCCGATTGTGCCTGATCTATTTCTGCTTTACATGGCTGTATGCAAGTCACCATGCACTCGTTCACTAGACCTACTTATCTTTCTTACTAAAAGGCGACAACATCTTAGCAGTTCTTAAATACCTCGCTACATCCGACATGCTGGCGTCTTCGTCTGAGTATCGCCATGGAAACATGGTCTTCTTTGACGTGTTCGGCCTGCTTGTCATTGCGTATCCTTCTCGTGTTGGCGCAATAATAAACTACATGGTGGTCACAGCTGTTGTTCTGTACCTGGGGACAAAACTGCTGCAGCCCAGACACAGGAGTAAGTATTTCCCTCTAAGGTGTGCAGACTGG
>CABHPQ010160947.1:15795-31722 GCA_902168405.1 Peromyscus aztecus | reverse complement strand
CTCTCTCTCTCTCTCTCTCTCTCTCTCTCTCTCTCTCTCTCTCTCTCCTCCCTCCCTCCCTCCCCTTCATTTCCCACCTATTCTACTCTTTTACTTTCTGAACCTATTCTAAAATTTTGGACAGAGCCTGATCTTTCCCTAGCCTACTGCACCCTGAACCCTTTCTATACCACCCTCCTTCCAGTGATCAGGATGCCTTTTTTCCCCTAGGGGATTTCTTCCTGTCTTACAGTGGCATATTTTTCCTACTTTTTAGGATTAGGAGTGAATAGAGTCAATGAGGAATAAAATTAACTAGATACATTGATTTCTGGTATGAAACTGACCAAATTGGAGCAGAAAAAATTTTCAGAATTGCTCCTACTGAAGTTATTTTTGTTCCTATTTTCCTTCAATGGCCTGTAAATGTTACAGTGGAATGAAATTGGAGGAGATGTCAGAACACATTCACTCACTAGACAAGTGTTTGCAAGATGTCAGCTGTATCAGACTCTATCCTTAGACACACTGAGGAACAGATAAATCCAGAACTTCTGCTGGGGGATGGGGGAGGGGTGAAAATGGGGGAGGGGAAAGAGACTGGCTGTGGCTTAGGGATCAGGAACCTAGGATTTGTAGTTACACTCTTGATTTCAAATACCCTACCTTTCCATTCACAACTAGTTAAATTGTTCAAGTAACTTCAAGACTCTGTTTCTTATTTTTTCCCTGAAATGAAGATATTTGACTCAAATGTTTGTGGAATAAATGATGTAGAGTTATTATCACAGAGCCTGAGATATATTGAATGCCAGGAATAGAAGGAATCTAAATCTTCCTGGTTAAAATAAAAAGATTGCTATACAGATAAATAATTAGGAGAGTGAGTTAGACAAAACTGAGGTGTTCAGGGAGTAATAAAAATGGCTTCAGGACCCAATGGGTATAATGGGAGCTGTTTGAGGTAGTGAGCCATAAAGGAGAGCTTCTAGGGTATGTTGACTCTGACTCCTAATCTTACTAGACATAAGATGGTACTGAGAAAGATACAAGAAAGAACATTAGAGACAGGGAGGATCATGGGCTTGAGAACACTGCAATAATAAGTACAGCATGCAGCAAGCTAAAGCCGCCTCGTTTCTAGATCAGAGTGCTTGCAACAGAAAGTCAATACAGATTCTAGCTAACAAGATAGATAACACCAAACTTTTGAAGATGTTGTGTCCTGATTGCCAGTAACAGGCTTTGCAATTCTTTTTGTAGCTCGTAAAGGGGGATTTCAGGGTTTCAGCCTAAAGGTGAAATAGGCAGCCATTGTATGAAGCAGGCTTGGAGAGGGATTGCTTGGCTGCAAGAGGATTCCTTAGGAGTTGAGTAAAAGCAAGACATGATGAGGAATTGATACCAGTTACAACATAGGCAACTCCTGTGTGATGGGGGACAATCACACAAATATATGACAGTTTTTGCTGGACAACTGAGCTAAGGAAGTTAGTTATTATGCTTCCTGCATTTGATTTTCCTCTGCTTGCTGTCTACCATGCCAGTGCTCAGTGGCTGAAGGAAAGGGGGTAGGTACCTGGGTAGACTGCAAAGATGAACTTCAATGATGGATATTTGACTAGCTCTGCAAAAATGTGCACAAAACTGATAGCGGTGCTCATCTGTAATACCAGCACTCAGGATGTGGAGGGTAGAGGATAGAAGAGCAAGTGTGCTAGTCCACCCAGGCTACAGCATGACAACCAAGTGCTGGGCTTACAGGAACCTGCTTTCATGGAGCATAACAGGACAGCATTTTTGTTTGTGAAATGGAGTAGTGCACCAAGTGTTTGGAAACAGAACTCTTGAGTCAGAGTGGGTCCCATGGTTGTCATACAGATGGGTTCTCAGTATGCACATGATAACCAAATTCAGGAGAGTCAAGAATTTTTTAAAATATTATTTTAATACCTGAGTATCACCTGGAATATTTGGTAAATCTGTTTCAACCAAGGTATTGTATCAGCAGAATCTTGGGAAATACTCTTGTTCAGAAATAAGAAGAGAGGAAATACACAGAGGAGAGCAGAGAGTTTCCACAGAGATTTGGTGAGAACCAGGAAGCTGGAGGGTCACATAAGCCATCAAGCACAGACACTGACGATGGGTGGCAGGAACACCAGGCACACTGAGAGATCTGATAGAAAAATAGTAAACACTATTGGTTTTTGTGCCTTTGGTGAGTCAAATATTAGTGAAGACCTTATTGAAGCTGTTTCTCTGAATGGCAGGAATTAGAAACTAAATGGTAACAGGTTAAGAATTAAGCAAGGCCGGGCGGTCGTGGCGCACGCCTTTAATCCCAGCACTCGGGAGGCAGAGCCAGGCGGATCTCTGTGAGTTCGAGGCCAGCCTGGTCCCCAAAGCGAGTTCCAGGAAAGGCGCAAAGCTACACAGAGAAACTCTGTCTCGAAAAAAACAAAAAACAAAAAACAAAAAAAAGAATTAAGCAAGAAAACAAGCTTTCAAACATTCAATAGATGTATCAAGGCTTAATTGAGGTGCAATAAACTCAACGTATTTGAAGTACACAATTTGAAAATGTTCAATGAGTATAATATATATATATTTGCATTATGTCCATGTATATGCATATATAATGTCCATATCCACTCTTACCATAACCAGCATTAAGGCAACGGACCTACCCGTATTCTCAAATGTTCCTTCTGGTCTGTTGCAGCTGCTTGCTTCTCTGCCACTCCACACAACCACTTGACTCCTTCCTGTCACCAAAGATTAGTTTGCATTTTTTAAAAAAAGGTTTACATGAAATTATGCAGTATGCTTCTGGTCTAGCTTCATACTGTAGCATTTATCTTTTAAAAATACCATTAAGGGCCGGAAAGATGACTCAGCAGGTAAAGGCACTTGCTGCCAAGCCTGATACCCAGGACCTATATAGTAGGAATGAACCAACTTATTCAAGTTATTCCTGACCTCCAGGTACACACACACACACACACACACACACACACACACACACACACAAGGAAACACACACAATAAACACATATAATGTTCCTCTAGCACTTCAGAAGCAGAGGCAGAGGCAGGTGGATCTCCATAGATGTGGTCCAACAAAATCATAAACTTACTTACAATATTATTAGGTGTATTTTGGTAACTGGAATATATATTCTTGGGCTAAGTGTGAGCATTGTAGATGACAAATCGTATCTCAATATCAAGAGGCTGGACACTTCTATTAGGGATTTGCTATAGATTCCAATTTCTCTTCAATGCTTTTGAGGTAAATAGCCTATTCTCTTAAATTCAAAGCTCCCTAGGACTAACATTATGTTAAAATTGAAACACATGCATACACACAATTTGTATGGTAGGGTCTGATGGTGTGGGAGCATGTACAATGGCTAAGCGGGACTTCTAGCAAGCAGGGGACCGATATTCACTGATGGTGTGGAGAATGGGGTTTTAACAGTGCCTACACAGGGAGTCGAAAGAACAGGCATTTGAGGAAGAATCAGTAAGGGAGATGAGAAACTTTGGGAAATAATAAAGGGAAATGTTTTCAGATTGTTCTGAGGCCTCAGCTAAGTTTTAACACCATAAGATCTGGGGGCAGTTATTTGAAGCTACTCTCAGCTTCCGGAGGGTGGAAGATGAGAGGGTGGATTATAGTCTAAAATGTTCTGTTCTGGATGGTAGAAGCTTAAGGCCTGTGGGGAATTGGGGCAACTTATGGGAAGGAAGACTGGATGTTCAGGTCAGAAGCAGGCTGAGCAGGCAAGAGGGAAAGGCACGGGAGAAGATGAATGAACGCATGGCATTGATGTCAGGATGCTTACCTCTCACTAAACTTACCTTTCAGCTTGGCCTTGCCCAGGAGTTACCCAATAGAACCACCCTCTTGTCAACACTTTCATTACCATCAACATAACAAATTATTGGTATATCACACAGCTATCACATGCCTTATTTGTGCAATATACTAATGATTCAAGGGTCACCAAGATGATGTGTCCCTGACCTGATGCCATTGTCAGTATTATAATTTCATTTTTAGGGGCTGGAGAAATGGTTCAGCAGTTAAGAATACTTTCTGCTTTTTCAGAAACCACATCAAATGGCTGGCTCACAACCATCTGTAACTCCAGCTCTAGGAAATCTGATACCTACTGGCCTCTGTGGATACCTGAACACATGTACATGTACACATATATGGACACATACATTTATACATTCATAAACTAAAACAAAGTCAGTGAGGAATATGACTTCTTTTTTCAAAATCCCTGAAGTCCCATGTCTTTACTATGGTTTTTATCAAATCGATGTTTTCTAGTTAGACAATTCTTGCTTTCTTTATAATGCATTTTGTCCCCAGTTGCCCATAGCCCCTCACACTACCCTTTACTTGCTAACACGGCTTCTCTGGGTATGTTTCTTCTGCTTCACAACTCCTGCACTTTTGTAAAATGTGATTCCTATTTTAACAAGGGGAGCTCTGAAGATAGTTCTGATGTCCTATATAGTGGCAGCAGCTGGTCATTCTGCCTTGACTTCCTTCTAAGTTGTTCAGCACCTGTGCTGTAAATCTTCACCTAGATGTGCTATTGCTTCTCTTTTTTAGCAGCTTACTTAACTTTCCCCAGTATTATTAGAGCCCCAGGATGTGAAATATGTTTAACTGCTCCATTAACCCACATCTTTTGTGCCTGTGAGAAACAGGGCTTCTAGCCAGATATTTTTAACCACTCTAGTCGTTCATTAATGGACCCATAAAACACAGGTTCCCCCAAAGTACCTTCTTGCTCTTATAGAAACCACAGCAGACATTTATGTAGAGGTTCTCATTCTGGGAGATTCAAAGCATTTGTCAGAGTTTTTTTTTTCCCCCACCAAACTTACTGGATTTATGGAAAGTGGAATGAGAATCTATTAAATGAAGGAAGGTAATAATTTATGAAAGGCAAAACTCAGAGTGGCTAACAGGAAAGCAGGAGAAAGAGGTCTACCCTCTGCTAATGTCACAAAATCACGGTGGCAGTCGGGAAGGAGAATGTGGGGCAGGAGCAGCATTGTAAGAACTTGCTCTGACAGGGTTGGACAAGGACACCGAAGGGTGAGTGTTTGAAGTGAAAGGAAGTGAAAGAAATACAGACAGCAGAAGAGGTATTTTTCTTTGTGTGCCGAGTCACTTTGAACTCTAGCCTACATATTGAGGTGGCTCAGATGCCAGAGGCAGGGCACACAGTTCCTGCGTTTGTCTGGTGATACAGGCTACAGGGCTAGATGCTGAGAGTCACAGGATCTAGAGACTCACAAACCACACTGTCTTCTTATTTTCAGGTGCCCTTGACGATGACCTTTGATCACCATATTTCTCTAGAAACAATATCTGAGTTCACATTTGAATTAGACATGGTACCGACAGTCAAAGAAAAATAATTCATAATTCCCAGGGAGGTCTGCCTCTTGGTTGAGTACATGATATAAGTCTTGGTCAGATGCATTGAGAAAAGAGAAGCTTTTCTATTTCACTTGCAAATAGAAGAAAAGTGCAAAAATCAGACATGGCATTCAAATTACATTCTTCTTTAAACACTGATGGGGTAGACTAATTGGTGTATAATTTCATATGCCTTGCTAAAATTAATATAGGTTAAAGAAAATTCATGTGAGTTTTAAATTGTGTGTGTGTGTGTGTGTGTGTGTGTGTGTGTGTGTGTGTGTGTGAGAGAGAGAGAGAGAGAGAGAGAGACAGAGAGAGAGGGGGGGATTTGTATACATGTTTGCAGGTGCCCATAGAGGACAGAGGAGGGCACCAGATCTCCTGGAGCTGGAATTACAGGCAGGTGAGAGACACTTGATGTGGGTGCTGAGAATCAAACTTGGGTTGTCTGCAAGAGCAGCTGCATTCTTAACCTCTTAAAAGTTGTAAGTTGAAAAAGAAATTTCAGGAAAATGTCCCTGCTTGAGCTTATACAAGCAAGACACATAGCCATCCATACTGGTTCACCCACTCACTCAGTTTGCTCTCCTGCATTTTAAGAGACATTTAGTGAATGCCTTTGAGCTTTGTCTCATAAGAGAATAAGTTGTAAATTATCCATAAAACGTTCTGACACTTAAGCTAGAGTTATCAAATTGTTAATAAATCTAGTGCTTATTATTTGAAAGGTAAATTATAAGAAAATGAATGAACTGTTTTATCACAACAAAACAGCATTAGTAACTCCATCCCCATAATGGCCTCTAATAAAACCTGTTTAATCACCTGCTGAGAACAGGAATTTCCTTTGGGCAATTTCTACTCAGAACAAAGGAACTATTTTACTTTCTCCTTTTAATACCTTCTGTCAGCCTGTCCTCCCGTCTTGTAGAACTGGCAGCCAGTGACTTAGGTGATTTGGAAAGGGGAGCAAAGCTATCCCTGCCTTGGAGCTTGGCCCTGGGCTCTTGGCCCAGGTCACTGAAGAGTGGTCACATCTGCCTCCCCTTTGTTTCTAAAGTTCATCCTAAAGAAAAATTCAGAGTCTGGCTGTTGGGGTAAGCAGATCATGTACATTCATGGACATTTTCTAAAGGGGATTGGAAGAAAAGAGGAAAAACCTGGGACTAGTTAGGGATTTTTCCAGCTTGACTTTCTTGGTTCATTTCCTGGTAGCATGGTTTACTTAGTTATACTCTGTTGAAGGAGAAAGAAGTTGTTGTTGACCTAAATTAAATAAGATGTAGACTTAAAACTGTGAGCTTACTCAAGCCTTAAGAACCATCGAGCAGAGGGCCAGGGATATGGCTCAGTATGTAAAGTATAAACTTAAGAACTCAAGTTAAGATCCACAGAACTCATGTAAAGCCAAACACAATATCACACATCAGCAATCCCAGCACTCTTACTGAGAGATAGGAGACACCCACAAGAGAATCTCAAGGGTCTCTAATGCTAGCTGGACACTATAGCCTGAACAACAAGACTCTGCCTCAAAAAGGTGGGAAGTGGAGACTGACTTCTGAAGGTTGCCTCTGACTTCTACTTGTGTGCCATGGCAATTGTGCACCTAGGCTTACACACAAAATGATTGAAAGAAAGAGAGAGAGAGAGAGAGTCAGAAAGAGAGGCGGGGAGAGGGAGAGAGAGAGAAATGGTCAGAAAGAGAGAGGATCAGAAAGAAAGAGAGAAAGAGAGAAGGGGGAGAGAGGGAGGGAGAGAAATAGTCAGAAAGAAAGAGAGAAATGGTCAAAAAGAGAGAGGGAGAAATGATCAGAAAGAGAGAGAAACAGTCAGAGAGAGAAGGAAAGAAAGAACGAGAAAGAAAGGAAGGAAGGAAGGAAGGAAGGAAGGAAGGAAGGAAGGAAGGAAGGAAGGAAGGAAAGAAGGAAGGAAGGAAGGCAGATCCAAGCAAAGGGACAGATGCAACTGTGTGCTAGTGGGAAGTTATTCTAGGCAGGTAAAAACTCAACCGTGTCCAGTTGGCCTCATAAAAACATGTCCAAATCTATAACTTTGTCCAAAAGAGTCCTGAGTCTATCCTTTCATGAGTGCTAATGCCAATACCTTTAGAAGAAATCTGACTCAGCTTGATATCTTTGGCATCCAACTCCTTCATTTTAATCAATTAGGAAATTGAGATTTTTAGAGATGAAATTAATTTTCTATCTCTAGGAATAACAACAACAACAACAACAATAACAACAACAACAAAATCCTGAGATTAAAATACTCATTTTTAGGCTCTTAGTCCAGTATTCTCTTCTGAATCACTGATAATTTTTTCTTCCAATAAATATAACTGATAGCACCCCCCAAAAAACTTCCTGAAAGTGGTTTTTTTTTTAAAGATAAACAAATAGAAGCAGAGAGTGGTGGCTTATAACTAAAATCCCAGGACACATGAGACTGAATCAGATGAGTCGTTAGGAGTTCTAGGCCACTTGTCTCAAAACAAACCAAACCATACGGTCTTAATTACCTTTCTATTGCTGTGATAAAATACCATGACCAAGGCAACTTATACAATAGAGTTTAATTCAGTGGTTCTCAGCCTTCCTAATGCTGTGACCCTTTAATGCAGTTCCTCATGTTGTGGTGACCCTCAACCATAAACTTATTTTCATTACTCCTTCATAACTGTAATTTTGCTAATGTTATGAATCTTAAAGTAAATATCTGTGTTTTCTGATGGTCTAGGTGACTCCTGTGAAAGGGTCATTTAACCTCCAAAGAGGTCATGATCCACAGGTTGAGAACCACTGGTTTAATTGGAGGCTTGCTTACAGTTTTAGTGACATTCTCCAACAATGTCTCCTCTTCTAATCCTTCCCAAACAGTTCTACCAACTTGGAACAAGCATTCAAATATATGAGCCCATGGGAGCCATTTTCATTCAAACCATACAGCTACCAACAACAATACAAAAAAAAAAAAAACACCAAAAAAAAAAATAAAGGAGAGAAAAGATGGAAAGGCTCAATGCCTATACATTGTGAGTTGATGGGAACTGGTAAATAGATGAACATCATTTGTTTCTTGTTTGGTTTGCTTTTATGTTTTTGGGGGGGCCAGGGGGAGGACAAGATCTCATATAAACCCTGGGTACCCTAGAACTCACCTCTGCAGCACAGAGACCTCAAACTTGCAGTGATCTTCTTGCTTTTAGCCTCTAGAGTTCTGACTTTGTCACTGGGCACCTTCATGTCTAATACTCACATCTGTTGGGCTTATGTTCTGGTTGGATCCCTCCAAATCTGAGCCTGAGCAAAAGTGGACATAGGTAGTTCAACAGGAGGCAACTTCAGGAATCAGAAGTGAGAGAGAAGAGGAAGGATGACAAGAGGGAAGAAGAGCCACCTTGCATGTCTAGTGGTACATTGCCTTGTGAGCAGGGATGCTCTGAGGAGGAAGAGAACAGAACATTTTGGGGGCATTGTGTTCTCAGAGGACAGGACAGCTGGTCATTTACCAAGACTCCTATCTCCCACTGGGGTAGGACTCTTCCTAGGGTATTCATTCTCTGGCCTGGGTAAGCTGAGCCAGCTGGAAATTCTATGGCCTCTTGGGGATAGGGAGACAGTCTTGAAGTCTCAAAGTAAGCAGAGGGATTCATGTCTTTGTTCTCTAGCTGTGAGTTCAGAGTTTCCCAGGACCCCTAAGGCAAACTCAGCTGGTCTCAGGAGAATATACACCCTGGCTCACAACCATCAGTACAGCCAGGTTCTCAACTATGGCAAACAGTCAGAAGACAGTTTTATGAGCTCTGTTGAGTAGTAATTCTTGTGAAATTAGAATTGAGTATCTTCTAGGCCCCTTTGAAGTAGTTTGCGGGTTCCTAGCAAACTAGACCATTAAGCCTATGCATTATTCATTGACAAGATGCAAAACTCCGGGAAGAAGATGCAATCAATACCAATAAAGTAAAGCTGCTTTGAATGTATGTGTCCTTTTTACTCGTCTCTTAATCCTTTCTCAGGCACCATCTCTTCCTGTTCTTCCACGCCTTTCGCTGTTGTCTGAACATGCTGCTTGACTGTTTGCTTCCTTTCTCTTGCAATATGTCATTTATTCTTTAAACTTTCCCTTTAAAGACCAAGAAATCCTATACATTATAGGGGAAATATTTACTCCTTATAAATTCTCCACTATCCTTCCAGGAAAATAGGAATTTTCTTTGTTTGTTTGATCTTTTGTTTGTTTGTTCATTTGTTTTCCAAGAGACAAATACAGCCTTGGTTGTAAGTGTTCAAGTTCAAACAAGACACCATTTAGTCACTACTACTTTGATTAACATTGATAATTAGAACAAATATCCAGTACATCATGGTAATACAGAATACTTGAAATACTTTTATTGGTTAGAGACAATATTGGTAAGAATCTGATTATCTGAATGATATACAGGACTCCATCATATGCTGCTCTGGACTATCAAAATATATAGAGAGTAACTAGCCAAGTAAAACTCCTAAGATGGGAATAAACCTGACACGTTTGTGGGAAAAAAGAAGGTTGAAATTGAATATAGTTTCTGATGTAAGGTGGAAATTCAGCAGTTTCTGCCCTACTAGGAAGAAATTGGGAGATATTTATAATTCTCAATCACCAAGGATGGAGGTGCCAAGAAGCAGGGGTAATGGAATATGTGACTTTAAAGATAGGTTATGATCACATATGTTTATAGACTGAGCCATCAATAAGAAAGGAACCAGTTTGTGCTAGGATACCAGACTTATGAAACTAAGGCCTCCCATCCATGGGAAGGAGCAAGTGTATTTGCAGGTGGGATGTAAGTTTGGAGTGAGGAAATTTCATTTATTTGTGTGAGTATGTGAAGGGCTTGAACATGATTGCACATTTGTGTGAAGGGAGTCACCCATCATATTCTTTGAGACACTGGGACCTGGGCTCACTGTGTAGGTTACATTTATTGACCAGTGAGTCCCATTGATCATCTTGTGTCTACCCTGCTAGGTTATAAGTGCGTATCCCCTTGCTTTTTACCTAGGTGCTGAGGCTAGGTCTTAGGTTCTCAGGCATGCAGCACTTTATAGACTGATCCCTCTTCTGAGACCCATAAGTAACTAGATCCTCAGGACTAATTCCACTCTACCAGAAACCAGGCTTAATGGAATCAAGAATTTCAAGTCTTTCCCTATAGAAGCTGAACCACTACAAAGAGTAAAAAAACTTGACTTAGCCCTGAGTGGTCTCTGAAGGCCACTGGTCATCTCAAAAGGAAGCCCACCAGTGGGTATATGCTGTCGCTTACATAGATCTTTATAGTAGCTTTTCTATATGAATGGATAGTTAATTACTCAAAACTTTTCAAGAAAAATCCCTCACACAAGAAGGGGAAGCCCACAAAAAAGACGCAAGGAACTCAGAGGGTCAGAGTTGGTATTGAAAGCAAAGGCATTGAAATGAATGTGCCCAGAGACATAAGAGAATATTCTGGACCACAGAAGAAGAATAATAAGTGCTGGGAAGAAGGAATAGAGATCCCAGCTAGAAGTCCAGGGAGTTTGAAATGCCATAATTCCTAGCCTCTAAACAAAAGCAAACTGTTTTGAGTGCCATCTCCTTTGAAAATGGAGCAATAGCAAAAACAAAACAAAACAAACAAAGCAAAACAAAACAAAACAAAAAGCCTGATGGGAGGGAGGGTACAATTATTTGAGAAACAAGCAGATAATCTCCAGATACTAGAGCTTCCAGAACGAGAGACAGTGGATAGAGAGATAGGGAGGGCTAATACAGAACGTACTTCAAAGTAGACATTTTGAGTTTCTTGATTAAAGTCAGTCACTGGGTATTTGGAGTTATGAATTAATCAGAAGAATTAAGTAAGCCACATTTTTGGGGAAAGTCTTAAATATCACATTGTAGATGTTCCCAGAAGGAAATGAATGTCTTTTATATGGTGTACCTGCCGGAAAGAGACACCTGGTTTCTCTGAATTGACATTTGAAATTAGAGCTGAAGAGTTTAATGCATTTGAAATTGTATATCTAAATTTCACAATTTAGTATGCTAACGGGGCAAAGGATGGAGGGAGAGAGGGAGGAAGGGAGGAAGAGAGAGAGAGAGAGAGAGAGAGAGAGAGAGAGAGAGAGAGCACAAAGCTTCACTACACAAGGAACTCAGAGGGTCAGAGTTGGTATTGAAAGCAAAGGCATTGAAATTAATGTGCTCAGAGACATAAGAGAATATTCTGGACCACAGAAGAAGAAGAAGTAGTACTGTGTCATACATACATATATATGTATATATATATATGTATATATATATATGAATATTAGTCAACACATCTGAACCTTACTAAAGACTCATCTTTCTTGTCCCAGTGATCAGTATTCAGAGCCTCTTGTCTGTGATGATTCTACTTTTATCATTTTTCTCTCACTTTACTAAATAGTTCTCACAGCACACAGAAAAAACTGGATATGACTTACTTTTAAAAGACGTAAGAGTCAGAGATCAGGGATTGTGCTGCAAGACTGTGTCTTCTAGTAATGTCAGAAGCTATAAACATAAAATCTCACCAACATGACAGCCCAAATATTAGCTGAACAAAAATGACACCAATAGACATGTCAAAGTGAACAAGCAAAAGCCCATCAGGCCTCAGTCCTACCAAAAGAAATATAAGCAGTTGAGAGAAACTGAGAGTTTGGAAGAAGTGGTCCTCCCCAGGGAAGAGCACACCAATTGGTTGTCCAATGCCAAATTGTCGGCCCTGAAAATACACATACAGGTAACATCTTATGGACTGAGCAGGTTATATTTAAGAATATATGTGTATATACATACATATATGCATGCAATAAAAACTAATTAAAAAAGAGACGATAAATTTGAAGGAGAGAGGAGAGAGGTATATGATAAGGGTTCGAGGTAGGAACAGGAAGGGGAAATGTAATTGTAATCTCAAAAATAAAAATAAAAATAAATGAATCATGGACAACAGCTCACTCTCTGTCTCTCTTTGTCTCTCCGTCTCTATCTCTGTCTCTCTCCCATTCATTTAATTTGCTTTTCTTCATGAGAAGTCTCCTAGAAGGTTTGCTAAGGTCTATTTTGCCCTTTCCCCCCATTCTGTTTCTTTTGAGGCAGAGTCTCATGAAGCTCATGCTGGCCTAGAACTCAGTATATACCTGAGCCTGACCTTGAGCCTCTCATTCTCCTGAATGCTGGGATTACAGGAGTGTGTTTGTGTAGCCTGTGCAGTTCTGGGGATGGCTAGAACTCGGGGCTCCATACATGCTAGGCAAGTGTGGTAACAATTGGCTACATACACAGACACTTGACTTTTATTCTTCCTTTCATTCTTTTTCTTTTTTCCCTTTTCCCTCTGTCCTTCCTTCCCTCCTCTTTTTTTTCTCTCTCCATGTCCCACTATCCTCATTCTACGTGGACTTTCATCACCACTACTACCACCACAGCATATGGGTCTTATGATGGTTATTGCAGGATGAAGTGTCCTGTTTTCTGCTCACATCTGCCTTGACCTCTGAGCAGGGTTGGGCAAGTGGAACCCTTTTTGTTCTCTGAAGCATTGTACTTTCTTGGCTTCTGTGGCAGCACCATGTACTTGGTCTCCAGCAGTTTCCTAGTCGTCTTCTTCCACCCCCTCAGCCTTATCAACATGAGTTTTCTATCAAAGAGTCTATTTGGCTATTAACAGGCAATTCAAAGTGCCACGTGGTTTGAGAACAGAATTCATGTTTTCCTGGCCTAACTGTTGCCCTGACAGTCTTCCTCATGCAACTGAAAAGCCCTATAATGCCCCCTTTACTTGGGGTACTAACTTGCAGCACCCCAGCAATGGCTCAAACTTTAAAATAAAGTCTGAAACTACTTTCTTTATCTTTATTAATCCCACCCCTGTCTGGGCCATCTTTAACCATAAATTTTACATTTGGTTTTCTCTTAGTCTTGTCTTTTCTCTATACAACAGCATTGTAATATCATTAGAGGGAAAAATCAATCATATTATATATTATAATACCGCCTTAGAATCATTTACATGCATCCCTTTCTACAAATGGAGCCTCCTGTTCATCACATGCAAACCTCTTTATTAATGTCCATCAAACACATGGGCCATATGTGCTTTTTCCTAAAAACCACATTAGAAAAAATAAGGCAAATGAATTCATAATAAATCATTTTCAGTGTTGCACAAAGTGTCAAAGATCATCATTTGATTATGTGATCAGTATGACAATTATGTACAAGACAATGCTTTTTCTTTAATAGAGAATAAAGATCCAGTGGTATCGGTTTTGTATTTCTAGCACACCTCAGTTGAGACTAGCTTGGTTTCAGACCCTCTGGAGCTACACACTTGGCATGCAGTTCCCATACTGGACAGTGCAATTTGGCACAGCATAACCTTATTATTTGCTTCATTTCTCAGTTCCAGAGCTTTCATCATACCCCAGTGTTGTATAGATCTTTCCTCCATGTTGAAATATTTCCCTTCCTGAAGGAAGAGAATCTCAGGAGGCTCATGAATTTCCCAAGAGACTTGTAAGACCCAGGAAGTGTAGGGAAATTACCAGGCTCATAGAACCCTCCCTGAGGCTATGGAAGTAATGAACAGCCACTAGAAGAGAGGAAACACTTCAGTAGGGGAGATATCTGGAAGATGGGAAAGGGGTTTCTGTATACAGCTTCACTGTGTTCAGCTTTTTATGCTGAGGTGGGACTTTGGGGAACGTAATTGCCTAAGTTACTCACCTATTCTTCTGTATGCAATCACTCACCTGTGTTTCTCCAAGTGCATCCCTCACCCAAACTTGTATAAGTAACCCTTCACCCATGATTTTGTAAGTAACCTCATCCATGCTCTTGTAAGTAAACCCACCCATATTCTTGTAGGTAAACCCACAAAAGGAAATGTCTCACCAAGTAGAATCCGGTAGAATTATTTCTTTGATTTGTCCTTGCCTTCTCTGTCTGGATTGAATAGAAATAGACTCTCCGGATGAACACAATACCTAGACAAACTGACTCTCCTTCATTCTTGGAAGTATTCCAAGCTTAGTCTCACTGGAGATACTTCTTCATGGCCAGTTACTCTGATTAGAGTTTGACTATGAAGCATCTCAGGAGAGACTCCTTGTTATCATCGCTTGGATATTAGCTCAAAATCTACCTTCCTGAAAATGATTTCCTCTACCATTCAATGGAAAGTACCATTCCTTCTGATTATCATGTTTGTTCTTATAAAAAAAATTCTATTTCATTGTAATCTACTCTTCTACACCCTTATGATGGAATCTCCAGCTTATGGAACTAGTTCACAGAGCTTAGTTTAGAGTAGTCCCTGACCTTTTTGCTTCATAGGCAAATTAATTACTAATGAAAGGATAGTTATGGAAATTATAACAGTAGTAAGACACATAATGGAATTGTTGTCACTGTGCTGTTTAATTTGCTATTATAATCACACATTACCTTTGGCATTACACTAAACAATTTTATTATAAAATTAAGAAAAAGTCTTGCAAATCCCCCTGGATACTGGTTGATGTGGAAAATCACTGGAACACAGAAAGAGCATCTATAATCTTTTAGGTAAAGTGAATGAATGCAGTTCCTCCAGAGAAGAGATGCAGTTGTTTTACTATCTACATTCTGATATTTGAATCTGAGATAAACTCATCTCAGAATATCCAGCAGGGAGCTAAAGGAAGGGCTCAGTAGTTAAGAGTATTTGATGATCTCTCAGAAAACTCTTTTTCAGTTCTGAGTACTCATATTGGGCTGCTTGTAACTGCCTGTGACTGGAACTGCATGGAATTCATCACCTTCTTCTGGTCCCATAGGTACTGCAAGTATGTGGTGCACATACAGACAAACTCCTGGGCATGCACACACATCAATAAATAGAAATAAATAAAATTTATAAAAATAATTTGCAACAGACACATATTGATCATTATTTAAATCTATTTGCTTGGCATATAGAATCCCTGTAGGAAGCCTACCATCAAGTATTTGAGGGCTATAAATCACTCTTTAATATTAGCACAGCAAGGGAGCATGACGATATAAAAAAAAGTTTGACTTCTTTAGTCAAAAGTGTTGTTATTTCCACATCTCAATCTTAGAAGCTTGTTGAAAGCATGCATTCTTGTGCTTGGTAAAGTGTTGCTGTGTAAACCTGAGGACCTGAGTTCAGTTCCCAGGTGAAAATCAGGGCACTGTGATGTGTGCACTCTTGTAGTCTTAGTGCTGGCCTGGGGAGCTCAAGATGGAAGGATCCCTCATGCTTGCTGTCCAATCAGTCTAGCCTTCTCAGTGAGCCTCGGGTTCCAGTGTGGTGCCCCAGAGTCCTGCATTTCTATTTTTATTGCATCTGTTTATTTATTTATTTACTTATTTGTTTATGTGTGTGTGTGTGTGTGTGTGTGTGTGTGTGTGTGTGTGTGTGTGTG
>CABHPQ010160945.1:0-21224 GCA_902168405.1 Peromyscus aztecus | reverse complement strand
AATAAATAAATAAATAAATAAATAAATAAATAATAAAAGCCTTGGCAATATCCTGTGATGTTTGGAGCTAGTCTATGAGAGCCTTTTAAACTAATCAGAAGGAAAGTCATTTCTGGTACTTGAGGTTTTACTTGGTGACATAAGGTATCTAGTTGGAGCATTGTCTTTTCCATTATACAGCTACTCCCTTTAGATATCATATATACTTATTTATATATGTGTGTTTATAGGTACACACACACACACACACACACACACACACACACACACATACACACACATGTATGTATAAACCAGAGAAGCTTCAATAAACATATATATTGTTTATTTTTTTGTATTTTATCTTTTGAAAATTTATAAAATGAAGACAGATGGAACATATTAAATTTTAAAACAGAATAAACAATACATTGTTGCTAATCATAATTACAAAGTTGGGTAGGGATTCTTGAATTTGCAATATTTCATAAACAAATCTTAATTCTCTTTGAATAATGGCTGTCAATGTTCTCCTTCCTCAGCTCCTGACAACCAATATTTTCTATCTTTTATGCATTTGAATTTTTCAAATATTTCAAGTTGAGTATAGTTTGAAATTTTTCCTCTGTGGCAGCCTTTTTTTTCACACAGCTTTAGATTGCCCATATTATCCATTTTGCTGAATCCGGCAATATTTCTTTTGTTTGTTTTTATTGAAGTATAACACCACATTGTAGGTATACACCATTTTTCTCACCTTTCTGTTAGTAGACAGTGGAATTATAATGATTTATGTTGGCTAATCTTGGTTGTCAACTTGAGTACATCTAAAATCTACAAAAATCCAAGCTGCTAGACACTGCAGTGAGGGATTTTCTTGACTGATTCATATGAAGTGAGGAGACCAACCCTAAATCTTGGACACAGCTTCTGGTGTCAGCCCACATACAAGGACATGGAAGAAGCAAATTCTTTAATTTTGCCTGTCACCCTCATGCTAACTCGCATGTTCATCTCTCCTCTTGAGGAGGTATTATTTCCTTAATATTAGAACACACTTCTTTGGGATTCTGATTTAGTCCAAAAATCAGTAGCTCTCTGGAAACCCTTTTGGGCCTTAGTACCAAATTAGGGCTGCTGAGACATCCAGTCTCATGAAATAAACAATTACCAGGGTTGTGGCCTTTCTGTGGGGGAACAGCCCACAGAAGTAGTTGAACTATGTGGACCATATGCTATAAGCCACTCTAATATATGATATGTGTGTGCATGTGTGTATATATGTATGTATATATATGTATGTATATATATTACATTTATATGTGTGCATATGTATGTATGTATACTCTGAGTCCTGTTCTTTTAGAGAACCATAAATAATACCGTGTCCCTGGGATTTCTTTGTATATATTTAAGATCCCACTTTCAAATATTTTTTTATATTAGTGATGGCTACTCTTGGTTGTCAACTTGACTATATCTGAAATGAACTTAATCCAAAGATGAAGGGCACCCTTGTGGTATGGACCTTGAGTCAAGAAGACAGAATGCCTTTGATCTAGATCTTGAGGGTGGCTGACACACACTTTTAATCCAGACATTGAGACTGGAAAGCACACCTATAATCTGGGCCATACCCTCTGCTGGAAGGACAATGGAAGAAGGAAGGGGGTGTGTGCTTCCTTAACCTTCTTGCCCTCCTTGTCAGAACATCCATTCCTTCACTGGCATTGGAGCCTACTTCTTCCAGATTCTAGCATATACAGAAAATCAGCTGAGACATCCATCCTCATGGGACTGAACAACAGTTGGACCCTTGGACTCTCCACTCACAGCTAACCATTGTTGGACTTACCCTGTAAGTGTGTGTGTGTGTGTGTGTGTGTGGAGAGAGAGAGAGAGAGAGAGAGAGAGAGAGAGAGAGAGAGAGAGAGAGAGAGAGAGAGAGAGAGGTTCATTTTATAAGTTCTGTGAATCTAGAGAAACCTAATACAATATTCATCCAGTAAAGTTTATTATATCACAGAGTATTTTTATTGTCACTTTTGGAGAAAAAAACTATATAATGATAGTGTTCTGCTGAAGAAATTTTATTATATTAAATTTTTAAAAATAATTTGAGATTAGATTAGCTGACAGTTGTAAAAACAGCACAGAGAGATCTTATGTGCCACTTTTACAGATCGTCCAGTTGAAACAACTAAAAATAATACTAAAGTATTATAATTAGGAACATGACAATGAATTATTTTCTCCTGTTCAACTTTCTGCACTTCTCTGCACTCTGTGTACATGAGTGTATATGATGTGTACTCATAGTTATAACATCTTTGAATTGAAGCATAAACTGGCATTTATCCAAAATTAGAATTCTATTATCACATTGATCCCATATTCCTCATTTAAAAATAATCTCAAGCCTCATCGTTCTCCTCTAGAACACCCACATCTGGCTACCACCACACTGATTTCAGACATTATGCAAAGGTGCCACTATTACAAAAGGAAACGTATGTAATTCTGTTTTGACTTGATCACCAACCATAATTCTATCACCATCCTAACTAGTGCAATGTCAACTTGACACAAGCTAAAATCATATGATAGAATGGAACCTCAATTAAAAAAAATGTGGCCATAAGATTGAGCTGTAGACAGTAAGCTTGTAGAACATTTTATTGATTAGTGATTGATGTATTGATTAGGAATTGTGGGTGGGGGCAGCACTGAACTTTATGGTCCTAAGTTCTAAAAGAAGGCAAGCTGAGCAAGCCATTAAGAACAAACCAGTAAGCATCACTCTTCCATGGCTCTGCATTAGCTGGTGCATCCAGCTTCTAACAAAGGTTGAGTTCCCTCCTTGGCTTCCTGTAATGGACTGAGATTCAAGTCATGTAAAGAAAATGAACTTTTTCCTACCAAAGTTTCTACTGGTTTTGGTGCTTCATCACAGCAATAGGAATCCTAACTGATCCTAACACTACTAATCAAAGTTCCTCTGTCTATCATTTGTTTCTTCATTTTTATTTTCTAAAAAATAGTAAGATGAATGTAAAAAACATTTATTTGCTTATGTATTTATGATGTCTTTAAGTTAAATTTTATACCTTTCATCAGTTTCAGTAGGATATTTGGGATAGCTCTGGCATTTGCTAATATGAATAAAAGTGTCATGAATATTCAGTACATGAAAACACATGCCTTTATTTCCTTGGAGTAAATGCCTAGGAGTTCAATGGATTATATAGTAATTGCATACATCATTTTATAAGTTATTAAGATATTTTTGTCATATCTGCATCTGTAATTTGTCCAAGGTAAAGTATGTTTCATCCTCACCAGTATTTAATGTTATAATTATTTTTGTTTGAATTTTATTTTCGACATTCAAGTACATAATACAAATGCAGGAATAATAAATTTTCACTCTATAAGCATCTTTTCATGGGCTTACTGTCTTTTTCTATATACTACTTATATTCTATAATCACCCTGCCATTTTTTTATTTCTATTGACATGGTATGCTAAAACTGGTTTAAGCCAGAAACATACCAGTATACTTTCTGTTTTCAGAAATACCCATGTTAAAATTTAATGAAAATAATTATATTAAGATATGGCTCCTTGTCAAAGCTAAACAGAGAAGCCCTGCCTCAAAAAAACCAAACAACAGCAACAAAAGACATGGCTCCTAATACTAAAGTAAGCCTACCACTTACATGTATGACCTAGTACTGCCACAGATTAAATGAAAATGCTATCCATTCTAAGTCCCAGAACGTTTGCCAGAACCAGAAGTTCTGTGAATATTCTTTAGATGCTTCATGTATCATCATCCTGGTTTCTGAGAAAATAAAGATTTTTTTTTTTTTACAAACAAAGCAACTGTTTAAGTCTGAGTACTTTAGTACTATAGATCCGAATCTGAGTGGGAGCCCAAGCTATTTATGGAGCCTCTTCTGCCCTAGCGACCAGCAACTTGTCATGAGAGATGCGCTTGTGGAAAAACCTAATATTCCTTACTTATAAAGCCACAATATAGCTTCAAGAGCTTCAACTATTAATAAAATTGCCAAAATTTAATCAAAAGTATGAAACTTGTTTGGATTACAGGGTTCTCATTTTAGTTTTTAAACCACATTATTTTAATTTTTCAGTCCTCATTCTTCATCTGTGTCATACTTGACTCTGTGCACTGGAAGACTTGCTTAACGAAAGGAGAATTTAGACTAGTAGCGAATTCACATTGCCATCAGTTTCATTTTTCTGTTATTGGCCATCTAATAGGTTCAGAAAAATGAAAGAGGAAAACGGATTAATTTTAGAGGCTGACAAGATAGTTCCACTGGTAAAGGCACTTGCTGCTGGCCTCATGACTATTAATTTATAGAATCCATTTGATAGAAGGAAAACATTCTGATAATGTTTTCCCTTCCCACATCTCCTCCCATATCCTCCCACCTCTCAGATCCTCCTAACTCTCGACTCATCCAACTCAATCTATTCTCTCTCTCTCTCTTTAGAAAAAAATCAAATATAAACAAAGCAGAAAAATCTATTTTAAAAAAGCACAAGAAACATCCACATCCACAAATAAAATCAATTGTCATCTGACCTTCAAATAAATACATGAAAGACACATACAAACACAAAAAACTGCACATATTTTTCTCCCTTTCTCTCTGTCTGTCTCCTCTCTCTCTCTCTCTCTCTCTCTCTCTCTCTCTCTCTCTCTCTCGCTCTTTCTCACACACACACACACACATACACACACAAACACACATACACACTAAAAAATGCTAAAAAAGAAATGGAATATTAGAACTTTTATAATAAATAACATTCTATTTTCAAAAAATGTAAGTAATACTTTCATGATATAGATTAAAAATTCATGAAAAAGATACCATACAAAAGCAGATTTATCCACTAGTCAATAACTGTTCTAGGAAGAATCAAACTGGAGCAAACCTGAGGCACCAAATATCCAGTATTGCATATGAAACACTTCCAGTTTTTTCAGGTTAAATTCAATGTAATCTATTGAACACTTAGTCTTGTATACATGAACATCTATCAGGAGACTATTACAGAGCTCCTTTAAAGAAATTAAAAAATCTAAATAGTTGTGTAGAAATGCCTATAGTGAATATAAAATATTCCTAATTTAGGTTAACAACATTGCAGTGAACAATTACTATACTAATAGATACTATTAGTATAGTTTTACTTAGCTGGCTTAGTAAACTTCCACAGACAGAGCAAAAGAGGACAAATTATCTCTCTTCTTTCCTGTAACTTCATTTTAATTGAAAATTTATAAAACAAATCCTGATAAGGTTTTCCCTTCTGACATCTCCTCTCATATCCTCCCTCCTCTCAGATCCCTCCACCACCACCCCACTCACCCAATTCAACCTATGCTTTTTCTCTTCAGAAAACACTCAAACAAAAACAAAGCAGAGAAAATCAACAAGAAGCAAAGAAACATGCACAAACACACAAATAAAACTCATGAAAACTCAAAATCAGAAAACTTAATATGGAAGGAAAAGATAAGCAAGATAACAAATACCCAAACAAAGCAATATGAGAGCAAAAAATATTCTACAAAATCACCATGAAGTTTGTTTTTTGTGGACCATCTACTACTGAGCATGGAATCTACCCTTAAGTGTGGTTTATATACCCAGTGAGACCACAATGGAGACAACTGATTTTTTTCTTTGCAAGTGTTAGTCAATTGGAAATTGCTTCTTCATTAGGAGTGGAAGATCATGTCCATCTTCCCCTTTCAGTATTGGAACCACATCTGGGTTGAATCTGTGCAGGCCCTGTTCATACTTCCATCATCTGTGTGAACTCATGTGCATAAATTCTGCAGAGTCTAGAAGACATTGTGTCCTTGTCATTTCCTCTGGCTCTTAGAATATTTCTCCCTCTTCTGCATGGCTTCACGATCCCTGAGGAAAACAGTTTGAAGAAGACTTTAACTGAGTGAAGAACTGAGTGCTCAAAAATATCTCATTCTCTGAATATTGTTCTGTTGTTTGTCTCTGTGTTAGGCCCCAACTGTTGCAAGAAAAATTATCTCTTTAAAACTTATATCAAAACTATATTTTAAATTTATTAGGATAAACAATGCTTCCTCCCTTTTCATTGGAAAAATACACACAATTTTAGGTTATTTTTCTTATATCTTTTTATTTATTCTTCTCTCATAAAATACAGCACAACAGCAGCATCCACTTCTCCCACCCATTACAGCCAGTTCCAACTCCCATCTCCCTCAGATCCAGTGCTAATCCATTTTCCTTCAGAAAAAAGCTGGCCTCAAAATGATATAAACTAAACATATCATAACAAGATGCAATAAGGCTAGATACTAACCCTCAAAGCTGAATTAGTCAACCCAGTAGGAAGAAAAGTGTCCCACAAGTAGGCAACAGAGTCAGAGACACTCCCACTCCCAACACCCCGCACTAAATAACCACAGTATGATGCAGAAAAGCTGGTACAGATCCATTCCCTCCCTGTGATTTTTCCTTCAGTCTCTCTGAGCCCCTATGTGTCATGGTCATTTGATTCTGTGGGCCTTGTTCTTCTGGTATCTTTGACCCCATCTGGCTTCTACAATCCTTCATCCCCATCTTCTGCAAGATGTTCCCCAAGCTCCAGGCTTCCACCTGCAGCCCTACTCTTTATTTGCCCTCTCTGGGTTTGTAGACTGTAGTATTATTATCTTTTACGTAGTAGCCAATATCCATTTATAACTTTATACATATCATGTTTGTCTTTCTGGGTCTCGGTTGCCTCCTCAGGATGGTTAATTCTAGTTCCATCAATTTGCCTGCAAATGTTGTGATGTTATTTTTTTCTGACAGCTGAGTAATACACAATTATGTAAATGTACTGCATTTTCTTTATCCATTCTTCAGTTGAGGTACATCTTGTTTCTCTCCAGTTTCTGGCTATTTAGAATAAAGCTACTGTGAACAGAGTTGAGCAAGTGTCCTTGTAGTGTGTTGGAGCATCCTTTGGGTATGCACCAAGGAGTAGTATAGGTTTGTCTTGAGTTAGATCTATTGCCACATTTCTGAAGAACTGCCTTATTGGTTTCAATAATGATTGTACAATTTTGCATTCCCATTTGCAATGGAGATGCATTCCCTTTGTTACACATTCCCATCAGTCTGAGCTATCACTTGTGTTACTGAACTCAGGCATTCTGACAGGTGTTAAATGGAATTTCCAGATAATTTTGATCTGAATTTCCCAGATGACTAAGGATATTTAACATTTCTTTACTTATTTCAAAGCCATTTGAAACCCCATTTTTGAGGATTCTGTTTAGGTGTTTTGCCCACTTTAATGGGATTGTCTTGTTTTATGATGCCTAGTAACCCTCTGTTGGATGTAGACCTGATGAAAATCTTTTCACATTCTGTAGGCTACCATTTCATCATATTGATGGTATCTTTGCCTTAGATAAGCTTTTCAGTTTCATGAGGTCCCATTGTCTTTCTAGTGCTTGCAATATCACTGTTCTGTTTAGGAAGTTTTCTCCTGTTCTAAGGCTATTCCCCATTTTTATATCAGGTTTAGTGTGTCTGGTTTTATGTTGACATTTATAATCTACTTAGACTTGAGTTTTGTCCAGTGTGATAAATATGGATATGTTGTCATTTTTCTACATGCAGAAATCTAGTTTTTCTACAGCACCATTTGTTGAAGATGCTTTCTTCTTTGTTTTTGCTTTTTTTGTTGTTTAGGTTTTTCAAGAGAGGGTTTCTCTATGTAGTCCTGGCTATCCTGGACTTGTTCTGTAGACCAGGCTGACCTCAAACTTGCATATCTGTTTGTCTTTGCCTCCCCAGTGCTTGGATTAAAAGAATGTGCCAACACTGCCCTGCAAAGATGCAGAATGGGATGCCCTTGCCCTCTCTGTTACCCAAGGAATGGCCTATTATAGTTATTGCCTTAAACTGTTTCTTTACCACACCTTTACAGAAAAGAATACAGAAAAATTTGCCTTCACAGTAGCTAATTATAATAATTCCCAGCCAGTCAAGAGATATCAATGGAAGTTCTCCCACTGGGAATGTTAAATAGCCCTACTCTGTGCCAATATGTTGTGAAAAAAACATTGTAAATAATTCATGTGAAATTTCCACAATCTACAATTTATTATATGGATGATATCATATTAGCTGATTAAAAGTTAGGTACTTTAGGAAGCATGTTTGAAGAAGTAAAGAAAGTTTTGCCCCACTGAGGACTACAAATTGTTTCTGAAAAAATACAAAGAGGAAATTCTACTAATTACTTAGGATATACCATAGATCTTCAAAAAATTAGACCCCAAAAGGTACAACTCAGGAGAGATAGATTGCAGACATTAATGATTTTCAAAAATTGTTAGGAAGCATTTCTAACTTACAGGCTATCACTGGAATGCCTAAAGATGGACTCGTAAATATGGCTAATATCCTAAAAAGGGACAAGGATTTAAATAGTCCAAGAGAATTACCAGCTGAAGCTGAGAAGGAATTGGCTCTAGTAGAAAAGAAAATATGAGACGCACATGTGGATTGTGTGAATCCAGAACTTAACTGCATTCTAGTCATATTCCCTTCTAGACAGTCCCCTACAGGGATTTTGATATAGAGGGAAGATATTATATTGGAATGGATATTTCTACCACATAAAGCAAATAAATTAAAAAAAATTATGTGGAAAAGATCTCTGATTTGATTCTAACAGGAAAATTAAGACTTCATCAATTATCATTAACTAATAAAGAGATTTCCTCTTTACAGAAAGATAATGAATACTGGCAAAGAGCCTACAATAATTGTTTGGGAGAGATTAACAATTGTTATCCCAAAAGCAAGAGAGTAGAATTCATAAAAAGAACTGAATGGGTCCTTCCTCACATTGTATGGCACAAGCCAATTTCTGGAGTCCCCACATTCTATATTGATGCAAGTAAATCAGAAAAGGCAGGATAAAAATCAGGAGACTTACGAAAATTGCTTCAAAGTCCATACAGTTCTGTACAAAAGGCAGAACTGTATGCCGTTCTTATGGTACTAATGGACTTCACTTACTCTCAATATGCAGAAAGCATTGTTTTACATTTTGAAACTGCTGAATTTATTCCTGATAATACTGAATTAACTTCACTATTTGTACAATTACAGGTAATAATCAGAAAAAGGATATATATATATATATATATCACATCAAATCCTATATGGGTCTACCAGTTCCTCTAGCACAAGGTAATGATGGGAATGATCAGTTATTAGTAGGTAATGTGCTAGAAGCCTCAGAATTTAATAAGAAACACCATGTAAATAGGGAGGATTTGAAGAAGGATTTCTCCATCACTTGGCAACAAGCCAAGGAAATTGACCAAAAAATGTCCCATTTGTTTCTTCTATAACCAGACTCCATTACCTGCAGGAAGCAATCCAAAAGGTATACAAAGAAATGAAATCTGGCAGATGAATGTGTTTCACTTCACAGAATTTGGAAGATTAAAATATGTACACCATACCATTGACACTTATTCAGGATTTTAATTGGCGACCCTATGAGTTCTGAAAAGGTTGATTCTGTAATTGCACACCTACTGGAAGTTATGGCCATCATGGGAATATCTGTACAAATTAAGACCAACTATGCCCCAGTATATGTCTGAAATAAAATGAGACTTTTTTGTATATTACCATATAAAGCATATTGCAGGTATACCACAATCCTACAGGCCAAGCAGTCATAGAAAGATCTAATTGAACTTTAAAGGACATGCTAAACAAACAGAAATAGATAACTATGACCCCTAAAAATAGATTGCATAATGGTTTATTAACCCTGAATTTTCTCAATGCTGATGGGAAAGGGACAACAATTGCTGAGGAGCAAGGACAGAAGAAAAAACTCCTGAGCTAAAACAACTGGTTTACTTCCAACATGTGCTGACCTTAGAATAGAAGCCAGGATATGTCCTACATTGAGGAATGAGTTTTTCTCTTGTGTCTGCAGGAGAAGAAAAGCTATGGATACCAACAAAATTAAGAGAAATTTGATTTGAATAGGAGAAACCCCTTGATGGGGAGAAGTAACAACTCATCCACTGATGTGACATCTCTACAAGTTGTAAGAAAAACTTAATGAACAAGGGTTGAGGCAGGGTTCTGTTTTCTGTCTTTATAGGATAATAGAAATACCCATCTTCCAGAAATCATAAGGCTTTGGATAACCAGATGTCTACAGCAGAAAGAAATAAAATATTGATACCAGTATACACAGGGTAATATTTCACCTTCTAACATCTATATCTCTTTAACTCTAGAAAAGTTGTGGTCCCAATTGAATTATAAATCAAACTGGCTTTGAAGTTTAAATGTGGCTCTCTCCTTCTCTAAACCCAAGCACATTGCTAAAAGAAAACTCAGGAGATTCTCATATTGAAAGAGCCAACTGGTGTGATACAAAAGAAAACCAATAATCTAGGGACCATTGTCATCAGTTACCTTTAATTTGCCGTATATTTTATCAGATATCAGGATGGCAATGCCTGCTTGTTTCTTTGTTGAATTTCTTGGAATACTTTATTCCACTAATAATTGTGCCTATCCTTAAAGCTGTTTCTTATAGACAAAAGATAGTGGTATTTTGTTTATCTATTCAGGTAACCTGTGTCTTTGGATTGAAAAGTTGATGGTTATAACATCTAGAGTTACTATTAAAAGGTAAATGTGCATTTCAGTTATTTTGATGCTTTTCCATAGCCTGTGTGCTTAGTTGTGACTTGTTTTTCAATATATTAAGGCTGTATTTGTTTTCCTTCTAGAAGTACTTGGCTATGGTAATTCCTATCTTCAGTTTGGATTATTGCTTTCAGTATCATATTTTTTTTTGCTTTTTTATCAATATTTTTAGGCTGTCAGGATCCTGGGAAATATTTCTTGCTTCTTGCAACTATGGCACATAGTATTTTCTGGGTACAAAAGACTAGATTGGCAGTCATTGTCTTTTAGAACTTGGAGTGTAGAGCTCAAGTTTTGGCTTTCAGAGTTTCCGTTTAGAAATTGGATATCATTCTGATTAGTTTTTTATGTGTGAATTTTTCCTTTTATAGTTTTCAATATTTTTCTTTGTTTTGTATATTTAGAATTCTGATAATGGTGTGCCCTACACTGTTTCCTTTTTTGATTGTAGCTAATTCTTGTATTCTCATATGTTGTGATTTTTTCTGATTTACTCTAGATCTTCTACTTTAGTTTTGAGGCTTGAGTCCTGATAGTTTATCTTCTGCTTGATTCAGTCTATTTATAGAGGTTTTAATGAGTTTTGCTATTGGTATATTGAGATGAATTTTGTAATTGGTATGTTGGTATATTGTTTCTCTCCCATCTTCATTCTTGTTTGTGTTATTTTCCATGTCCCTTCAGTTTATATGAGCATGGGAGATCTTTCCATTTTCTGATATCTTCTTCAATTTCTTTCTTCAGAGACTTAAAGTTCTTGTCATACAGGTCTTTCACTTGCTTAGTTAGAGTTACTCCAAGGTATTTTTTATTATTTGTGGCTATTGTAAAGGGTGATGTTTCTCTAATTTCTTCCTCAGCCCTTTTATCATTTGTATATAGAAGGGCTACTGATTTTTTTGAGTTAATCTTGTATCCTGCCACATTACTGAAGGAGTTTATCAGCTGTAGGAGTTCCCTGGTAGAATTTTTAGGGTCACTATCATATCTTCTGCAAATATTGAAAGTTTGACTTCTTCCTTTCCAATTTCTATCCCTTTGATCTCCTTTTGTTGTCTTATTGTTCTAGCTAGAACTTCATGTACAATATTGAATAAATATGGAGAGAGTGGACAGCCTAGTCTTCTTCCTGATTTTAGAGGAATCGCTTTGAGTTTCTATCCATTTAATTTGATGTTGACTGTTGGCTTGCTGTAACTTGCCTTTATTATGTTTAGGTATGTTCCCTGTATTCCTGATCTCTCTATGATCTTTATCCTGAAGGGGTATTGGATTTTGTCAAAGGCTTTTTCAGCATCTAATGAGATGATCATCTAGTTTTTTTTTTCTTTCAGTTTGTTTATATGGTGTATTACATTGACAGATTTTCGTATGCTGAACCATTCTTGCATCCCTAGAATGAATTCTACTTGGTCATGGTGGATAATTTTTTGATGTGTTCTCGGAGTCTGTTTGCCAATATACTATTGAATATTTTTGCATCAATGTTCATGAGGGAGATTGGTCTGTAATTCTCTTTCTTTGTTGCATCTTTGTGTGGTTTGGGTATCAGGGTAACTATAGCCTCATAAAAAGAGCTTGGTAATGTTCCTTCTGTTTCTATTGTGTGGAACAATTTGAAGAGTATTGTTATTAGCTCTTCTTTGAAAATCTGGTAGAATTTTGTGCTGAAACCATCTGATCCTGGGCTTTTTTTGGTTGGGAGACTTTTAATGACTGTTTCTTTTTTCTTAGGGGTTATTGGTCTATTTAAATAGTTTATCTGGTCTTGATTTAACTTTGGTATGTGGGACCTATCCAGAAAATTGTCAATTTCTTTCTGATTTTCCAATTTTGAGGAGTACAGGTTTTTGAAGTATGACCTGATGATTCTATAGATTTCCTCATTGTCTCTTGTTATCTCTCCCTTTTCATGTCTGATTTTGATGATTTGGAAGCTCTCTCTCTGCATTTTGATTAATTTGTATAAGGGCTTGCCTATCTTGTTGATTTTTTCAAAGAACCAACTCTTTGTTTCATTGATTCTTTGTATTGTTCTCTCTGTTTCTATTTTATTGATTTCAGCCCTCAGTTTGATTATTACCTGTCATCTCCTCCTCCTGGGTGAGTTTCCTTCTTCTTGTTCTAGAGCTTTCAGGTATGCTATTAACTCACTAGTGTGATATTTCTCCATCTTCTTTGTGTGGGCCTTTAGTGGTATGAATTTTCCTCTTAGCACTGACTTCATAGTGTCTCATAAGTTTGGATATGTTGTACTTTCATTTCCATTGAATTCTAGGAAATCTTTAATTTCTTTCTTTATTTCTTCCATGTCCCATTGGTGATTCATATGGACATTATCAGTCTCCATGAGATTGTAGACTTTCTGTAATTTTTGTTGTTTTTGAAATCTAACTTTAAGCCATGGTGGTCTGATAAAACACGGGGTTATTCCAATTTTTTTTTTTTTGCGTCTGTTCAGATTTGCTTTGTGACCTAGCATGTGGTCAATTTTAGAGACGGTTCCATGGGGTGCTGAGAACAAGGTATATTCTTTTGTGTTAGGGTGGAATGTTCTGTAGATGTCTATTAAGTCCATTTGAGTCGCAACCAGCAATAGATAATCCCACACCAACAAATACCAAAAAGAGAAAGACACAATACTACCAACAAAAATAACAGGAATTAACAATCACTGGTCATTAATATCCATTAATTTCAATGGTCTCAATTCACTTATAAAAATCACAGGCTGACAGAATGAATATGAAAACAGGATCCACCCTTCTGCTACATACAAGAAACACACCTCAACTTTAAAGACAGATACTACTTCAGAGTAAAAGGCTGGGGAAAGGCTTTCCAATCAAATGGACTTAAGAAGCAATCTGGTCTAGCTATCCTAATATCTAATAAAATAGACTTCAAACTAAAATCAATCAAAAGAGATCGGGAAGGACATTACATACTTATCACAGGGAAAATCCACCAAGATGAAGTCTCATTTCTGAACATTTATGCCCCAAATGCACAGGCACCCACATTTGTAAAAGAAACTTTACTAAAGCTTAAATTGCACTTCAAACCACACACACACACACACACACACACACACACACACACACTAGTAGTGGGAGACTTCAACACTCTCCTCTCACCACTGGACAGATCTGCCAGACTGAAACTTAACAGAGAAATAAGGGACCTAATAGATTTAACATTTTCTTTAACTGACATGTCCAGTTTTTCTACCTTGTCTTCAGTATCTGAAAGTCTCTCCTCAATATTTTAGTATCTGTTGGTTAGGATTACCGCTGAGATTTTTGCTTATTTGTGTGGTACATTGTACATTTTTTCATTGTCAGTTTTATTTCAGTTTTACTGTTCTTAAATTATTCTATTTTTGTGTGCTGTTGTTAAATTTTACTTTCATGTCTTGAACTGTTTTCATTATTTCATTCAATTTTTTTGTATTTTCAAGGACTTTGTTAAAGTATTTATTAATATCCTATTTACTGTCCTTGTACATATTTACATTTCCTATCTTGAAGTCTTTGTCTTGTGCTTTAACTATATTGCTTTTCTCGGGGGCTACTACAGTTGGATTACTGACTGCTGGTGAAGGCATTCTGTCATGGCTCTTCGTGTTTGAGATTATTTATTTTTTTCCTCCACTGGGATGTAGGCATCAGGATTTGTGATCGTTGGTGTGTTTCTTGGTGTTCGTATCTGGTCCTGCCTTTTTGGGTGGCTCTTTCCTTCTTTGGTTGTTGTTGCACTAGTACAGAGTGCCTACGCAGGTCAGTGGGTAACAGACGAAATTAAGATGGGCTCGGAGAAAAGTTGAGCGACTGTGGGAAAAAGCTAGGGGACCAGGTCCATACTAACATTCAGAGTCTCTGGCAAAATGAGGCATGGCTAGAGGAGGGACTTAGTCAATCAGGCCACTATAGGACTAAATCATTTTGGAGAGAACATGATGGAGGACAAAAAGAGTGAAAATCCCTTACTTGAGTCTCAGACCAATATGGCCACTGGGAGTCCCGAGTAGAAATGGATTCTGTGAATCAGCAGCTGAAATCTTAATGGAAATGGGCTTGAAGGGAAGGCTGAGATGGCTGGTGGGAAAGAACTAAGATGGGTCCACTCCAAGAAGCAGAGATCTCTGGGAAGGGAGGTAAAGTGGAAGCAGGGGATCCTACCTGTTCATAGCTGAGCCCCAATGTTTTCTCCAAATACAACTGGAGATGTTGGGAGAACTGGGCGTCCTGAGTGCCGGTAGACCTAACTTGCAGTCAAATGTGTTCCCTATTTTGAATCCAAACTTCTGATGAAGCTGTATCAAGATATGGAATTCTTCCAGCACCTATAGGCCTAATATCCCATCCAGACTGAACTGACCTGAGGTTGTCAGAAATTCTGGAGATGCTGAGATGTGGAGATACCTGGGTGTTGCTGAATCAAATGTAGAATTAGGTATGATCCCTCCTAACCTCAGTCCATTTTGCTGGGAAGTCTCTGCAAACTTCAACAGATTTTTTTTTAATCAGCAAATAAACTTCAGTGAAACAAACTGACTCCTCTGGTGGCTGTTAATATAACAGTTAACAGGAATAATGAATTATTAAGAGAGACAAATAAAATTGTCACTTAGCCCTTCTCCATGAACTCTGGCAGAATGGGTCAAGGAGAAAAAGAAAGAATTTGGGGACCTCAGAGGGAAGTGTTTCCATGGAAGAGGTAAAACTGAAATCTTGGTGGCTTCTGATCCTGACCTGTGCACAGATTTTCAGGGAATGTATTTTCTTCTGAAAGTATAAGTCAGTTTTAGTTCCTGACACCTCATTAAACCCTCAAATGGAGTAAGACCTGCCTTACTAATAGCCATCTTATATTCTACTTAGAGATGGCATGAAGTTTTTTATATATGCCAAGTCTTAATATGCAAAGCGTTTGAAGGGCATAAGAACTTGGACTTTCAAATTTAAATACTAAGCTTAACTTTTCTGAGTTCTAATGACTTTCAAAAAAATTAAAAAATTCAAAGTTCTTTGAAAACATTTTCAACTATGTACATACTTTGTTCTGAGCCTGAAATGCTCTCTACTTGATAATGTGTCTGAAGACTTAGTTAAGTGTGTGGTGATAGTGCAATTGGACAAGGCCACCAAGTGATTTGGAAAATCTGTAGAACCTCTGGGAAATGGGCCTAGCAGACAGAAGAAGGCACCTGAGGGAGGTCATACAGTTCATGCTCCAGCCTGTACTCTGCTTCCAGGACTGGCCAATATATGTGGTCTCTGCTATAATCTTCCCACTATTAATGGGTCACTCAGCCTTGATTTTCCTACAAAGATGGACTATACTTGCTCAAGCCATGAGTCAAAATATGCCTTTTTAAATTTCAAGTTGTTTCTATCAGGTATTTTGTAACGGTGGGCAGAAAATTAACTAAGAGAATTTAGATGTGTGAATTAATGTGCACTTACAATTATATTAACCATCTACTTTTTCAGATTCATTAAAGATATACTATGAAGAGTTAATAGGTCTTTACTGGTTATTTCCATATATATATATATATATATATACACACACACACACACAAATACATATACATATACGTATATGTATGTATGTATTATCAGGTGAGGAGACATATCCTTTTCTTTTCTCTTGAGGGATCATATGAGAACAAAAGAAATTATACAGGTAGACAAGGAGAAATTATGAGATGCAGAGTAAGGAAGAAACAGAGTAAGACAGATGAAAAGTGCTTGAGGAGGAGAATGAGGGAAGGATGAGAACAAGAAATCAGCAGGAGGAAGGAAGATAGGGTGACAAAGAGAGACATAGGGAGAGAATAGAGAAGGTAAAGAAAAAAAGAAGAAAAAATAAAGGGACAAGAAGTCTAGTTTTGATTACCTAAAGTTGAGTACATTTTAAAATTGCTGTCAATTGACTTTTCTTACTCACATGCCTTCTAATAATCAGATAGTTTGGGAATGTGGTGAGCCAGAAGATTAAACATGTGTTTGAAAAGGATTGCAGAGCACCTGCAGGAAATGGTAATGAATCAAACCGTAATGCCTCCTTCAGATTCCATATAATCCAAATGCAAATGGTGTGAAATGAAGATAGACATTAAGCTATTTGGGGGAGTTTTTTTTAGTTAGAAGGGAAAGTGAATGATTCTGGCATAACTCAATGTTTCATCTCTTGATTTTGAATAAAACTGATAATTGGCTTGAACATCTGAACTAGCGCCAGAGTTACATGTCCTCATATTCACATGCATTTTTATCACATGCATTCATTTTTATATTGTGTGTAACTTCCTGGTATTTGTGTTGTGACGTGTGTGTGTGTGTGTGTGTGTGTGTGTGTGTGTGTGTGTGTTATAGTGTATAAATCTAAGCCATAGAGCAATTTATGGGTTTCTTCCTTCTAACATGTGGGTTCTAGGGATGTAAATGAGGTTGTCAGACTCAGTGGCAAGGACCTTTACCTGCTGAGACACATCATTGTCTCCTGAAGTAAGCACTCCTGCATTATTGATAAAATATTCTTTTCCTATACCTGGATGTTTATCCCCAGTTCCACATATTGCTAGTCACTTTTGGTTGAAAGTCTATAATGACTTTTTAGAAATTTTACTTAATTATCTCAAATTTTGAGGAATTTTGTTTTTTGTGTCTCTAACCTAGAGTGACTGTCTTTATAAATATCTTAATCCCATAAATTCAGTCAGATTCCACGGGAAACAGCAGAGCAAATATTTTCTTAGAACTTCTTTAGGGTTTTTATTGCTGTGAAAAGACACCATGACCACAGCAATTCTTATAAAGTAAAAAATTTAGTTGGGGTAGCCTTTTTACAGTTTCAGAGGTTCAGTCCACTATCACCGTGATGGGGAGCATGGTGGCATGCAGACAGACATGGTGCTGGAGTAGTAGCTGAGAGTTTTACATCTTGCAGGCAACAGGAATTCGACTGAACACTGTTCATTATCTTGAGCACAGGAAACATCAAAGACTGCCCCTACAATGACATACTTCTTCCAACAAGGCGATACCCACTCCAACAAAATCACACCTCCATGTAGTGCCACTACCTATGAGATTATGGGGGTCAATTACATTCAAACTATCACAGACCCCCAAGAGAAAAGAAGAAAAAGAAAAGTGTAGGCTGTTTCTAGCTGAGTCCAAAATTCCTAGGCTCACTGCATAGTTTCTTCCCAACAATTAGACCCATATTAGCTTTGCTCTGATCATGTTTTCTAGCCTATAAAGAGAGAGACTGTTTAATACATGGTCATGCAATGTATGTCTACTAATACACACCCATATAATGAATGTGTTCTGAGAATTAGAAATGTTGTTTTCAGTATTATCAGCAACAGTTATTAAGTTAAGTGTTTCTAAGTATAGCTCCTACTGCTAGCAGACATCTAAAGTGGAGGGAGTTTGCCTACTTAAAATGTTAAGAACTTCCAAAAGAAATAAATTAAAGACATATTAATGTCTAAGTAAAAAAATAAATCCTCATGAAAGGACCATTGCAGGCAGAAAAAATTTTAGTGGGAAAAAAATTGAGTGGTCATCTGATGTCAAGTTGTTTTCTTCTCAATGAAAATATTAAATGCTGCCGGGCAGTGGTGGCGCATGCCTTTAATCCCAGCACTCGGGAGGCAGAGGCAGGTGGATCTCTGTGAGTTCGAGGCCAGCCTGGGCTACCAAGTGAGCTCCAGGAAAGGTGCAAAGCTACACAGAGAAACCCTGTCTCAAAAAACCAAAAAAAAAAAAAAAAAGAAAATATTAAATGTTTCTGAGCAGTGGTAGCATACACCTTTAATTTCAGCACTTGGTAGGCAGAGGCAGGCAGATCTCTGTGAGTCTGAAGCCAGCCTCATCTGCAAAGTGCGTTCCGGTACCACCAGGAATGTTACACCGAGAGAAGTTGTCTCGGGAAAAAAAAAAAAAAGAAAGAAAGAAAGAGAGAGAGAGAAAGAGAGAAAGAAAGAAAATACCAAAGGTGAAAATGTGATGAAGTGAGCACATGCTGAATTATCTACCTTCTCTACATAACTTGTCTATATTATTAATCTTATGTAGCTATATTTTATGATAGTAGTCTATTGTCTCAACTGTCATCACTCTTGTATAGTATATTATTGATATTATTAGTACTCAGAGTTCTCAACCAATGGTATAAAGATATCTCAGCTGATTTTTAGAATTGTAGATTTTCAGGGTCTACTGATTGTACAACTTTAGAGAAATTGCTAAAAAACAACTAAGTTCAAGAAATTCTGTTTTGTATAAGAACAATAGGATTTTTTAAAATATAAAATTCATATCTTATATAACTACAATTCTTCAGATCAAATCCACTCTGAATATAAAGCAAAGTCAATACTGAGTAAGATCAGCCCCTGCTATTGATAGTAAAACTCATGTTCTATTCCTTGATCCAGAACACAATGCACACTCAAATAGTTGATTTTACTCATTCCTTCAACAAAGTTTGCTTTCATTGATTTGCTCAGTTAATGAGTTTGCCTCCTTGTCAAGGATTTCTATCTAAATATCATTATGTGCAGAGTGATCCCTAAGTTGTTTGTCTGCCTTTTTACCTGTGGTTATCCAAAACAACTCCACGCCAGGCTTATAATGAGTTTACTGCAAGTGGCATGTGGGCTTTTACTGTTGACTTCTTCAAACTGCATGCAAAGGATGCAGTGAGCTCATCTTTGCTTCAATTGGTTTCTCCTCCTCTCTGTTGTTTGGTCAAGTAAGATTCAGAGCTAACACAGAAATTGAAACTGGTAAGCTCCTTCATTTATACAAAAAAAAGCTCTTTTCATTTCCAACAGTCATCTTGGATGTAAGCAAGTTTCATTCTTCTATTCTTTGAAGCTAATCAAGTGATTCTATGAAAAGAACTCTTAGCACTTCTAAAGTGCATCAGTTATTTTCTGAACCATGTGCAAAATGACTTTAAACCACTGACTTCAAAGTTTAACTGGAAAAATGCCATCTTTTGAGTTTTGCAAGTATTAAGAAGCACTTTAGCATGGTCCCATAAAACAACCATTGTCCAATGACAGTTGTGCATATGCTCACACTGTTTTAGATTTAGAAATACTCACGTTAAAGTCTTATAGGCAGGTGTCAAAGTTTCAAAGGAGGGCTTTAAGAAAGATTAATGCTGTAAATACTTTACATTATGGAACCCAGAAATTGAGTCTAGAAGAACATTCTCCGTATCAGTACCTATGTTTGTTCAGGAAAACATGGACTATTCATGTGAAATTCATAAATGCAATATAGTCCGGAAGTGGTGAAATTTAATGAATATAAGGTATACAATCTATATTGGTTAGTAATTTTGTCAACTTCTCACACTTGAATCACTTGAGTAGAAGGAATATAAATGGAGGAATTGCCTCCATCAGATTGGTCTGTGAGCATGTCTGTGGAACCTTTTCATAATTGATGGGTGATGTGGGAGGGCTCAAACTGCTGTTGGTGATGCCATCCTTTGACAACATTCAGGTTGTATAAGAAAACAAGCTGAGTGAGCCAGGGTAGCAGGCCAGTACGTACTATCACACTCTACTTCCTGATTCTACTCTTGCCTCTGCTCTTGTGTTGATTTCCATCAGTGATGCAAGTGATGGGGATATGCAAGCCAACTAATCTCCCCACCCAAGTTGTTTTGGGTCATATTTTTTCATAGAAACGTGAAGTGATTAGAAAATGATTAGTTATGAGAATACTTTCAGAACTTTTAAAATATATTTTGGAAGGCTGAATGAGTGTTTTTTGACCTATGCTTGCTGAAGACTAAGAATGTAGTAGGAAGCTTACCTATTAGTAAAAACTGGCACATTTTTTTCATTATAAATATTTTTATTTTATAATTAATTTCATTATACATGTCAGCCATGGATTCCCCCTTACTCCCTCCTCCCACCCCCAGCCTGCCCTCGCAATCCACCACCCACTCCCACCTCCTCCAAGGCAAGGTCTCCCCTGGGAGTTGGCCCAGGCTGGTAGATTCAGTTGAGAAAGGTCCAGTCCCCTCCTCCCTGCACCAAGGCTGAGCAAAGTGTCCCAGAATTAACCCTAGATTCCAAAAAGCCAGATCATACACCAAGGACAGGTCCTGGTCCCACTGCCTGGGGGCCTCCCAAACAGTTCAAGCTCATCAACTATCTCACTTATCTAGAAGGCCTGGTCCAGTTCCATGGGGGCTCCTCAGCCATTGGTTCACAGCTCATGTGTTTCCACTAGTTTGGCTATCTGTCCCTGTGCTTTTTCCAATCGTGGTCTCAATATCTCTTGCTCATATAATCCCTCCTCTCTCTTGCCAGTTTCACTCCTGGAGCTCCAACTGGGGATTGGCCATGGATCTCTGCATCTGCTTCCACTAGTCACTGGATGAGAGTACTATCATAACAGTTTGGGTGTTTGGCCATC
>CABHPQ010160944.1:23373-45634 GCA_902168405.1 Peromyscus aztecus | reverse complement strand
GGGTTAGTGTGAAAATATTAGAAAAAGGTTATATATGGGCTATAAAACAAACAAAACACACACTGGACCCGTAGCTAATGACGTTACCTTAATGTTTTAAGCTAAACTCTCAGCTATTTCTACTATTAGCTAAAGGCCAGCAAGGAACTCTGTTAATGCATTTTAAAATGAAAAGTATAAAGCATTATGCCCTAAAGTGGACCTTTATTGCACCTGGGCATTATATATATATAATATATATTATATATATATATAATCCCTTGGGAAAAGGTGGTGATCCAGTTTATCTTGAAGACACCCATTTCTAAGTAATCATGAGGATTTAAAAATGCTCTGCTGCCAGGCGGTGATGGTGAACGCCTTTATTTCCAGCACTCAGTAGGCAGAGGCAGGCGGATCTCTGAGTTCGAGGCCAGCCTGGTCTACACAGTAAGTTCCAGGACAGGCTCCAAAGCTACACAGAGAAAACTTGTCTTGAAAAAAAAAACGAAAATAAACAAAATGAAATAAAATAAAAATGCTCTGCTTTGAAGACCTTTGTTTTAAAATATTTGTAAGTCGAGAATTACCTGGTTTTGGATTCTTGGTATTTTTACACAATTTCCTATACTTTTTGTCACTTGCCTCGAACTATTTTGGAGGCCAAAAGGAGTACTAGTACAGTACAGGAAACTGCCAGGAGTGGTGGCCCATGTTTTAAATCCCAGCACTTGGGAGGCAGAGGCAAGTGGTCTCCCTGAGATAGGTCAGCCTAGTCTATACAGGCGAGTTCCAGGTCACCCAGGGATACACCGTGAGACCCCGTCTTTAAAAAAAAAAAATTAGAACAACACTAATTATTTCAATTTATGAAACTAATCCTTTAACAGCTGTTCTAAACCCCGGATCTCAGCGATGGCAAGTACTTATTTCTCCCAATGAGGAAAACCCCAGCCTGTTTAGGAAAGCTTTGGGAAGGGTCACGGATGGCTTAAGCAGCCACCAGCTCCAGTGTGCTGGGAAGGATCGGGGAACTCTTTTGTTTGTGTCTAGTGGAGGAGGGGATACTGGCTCACACCGGTTTTCTTCCCTGCACAAGTGGGAAACACGAACTAAGTCACAGTTCGTGCAAGAGGCCCCTGCTGGGCGCACAGCTACCGGCTGGGCTCAGAGTCAGTCCTCAGGGCAACTTTACGGGGATGGTTTTTCCTTCTTTCCCCGGGAGCTGGGAAGCCCAGAGGCCTCTCCGCAAAACCAGGGAGGGCAGGCACCCCCGGCAGAGGAACTCGCGGCTCCCGCCCGGGTGCAGCACGACCAGGGGTCTCCCGAGGTCCCCGAGGCCTCCCTGCACCCCACTCACTGCGCTCAGGCCGCCGGCGTCCCTCCCCTCCCGCCACGCCTCCGCCCGCGGTCTCCCCGGTCCCCGCCCCCAAGGTCCCCCGGACCCCCAAAACTACCGCAGCTCCCGGGTGTCCACGCAGCCCCGTGATGTCCTCGCGGTCCCCCGTGTCCCCGGTGATCCCGGCTCCGCACCGCGGGCGTCCCTCCCCTCCCGCCACGCCCCTGCCCCGAACCCGCCGCGCGGCCGCAGTGCCCCAGCCAAGCTCACCCGGACGTCGCGATGCTCGCCCCTCGCCTCCCGGCTCCTCGCAGACATCTTGTCCCGGACGGAAAGTGTCGCTTCCCCCTTAAAGACACAGCGCTCAATTCGAGCATCTGGGGGGGCGTCCGGGGATGGGGGTGGGGGAGCGATGACGCGTGGTCTGGACGCCCGAGCGCCGGGGAGCCCCTCTTAAAACCATCCGGGTCGAAGAGGGGTTTAGAGCAGCGGGTGGAGAACTAGTTTAATGAAGTGAGAATTTTCGGGGTTTTAAAATGATGCAATAGCACAGTGATGCTGAACATGTTAACTGCGGTTTTGCACGTTTGCGTTAACCTTCCAAGACCTGCATTCAGCTGGTCCAGGTCCTCCGCCGGGCGCGCTGCTCGCGGTCTTTCATCAGTTTAAGATCTCTGATGGGGCACAAGTCAGAAATCCTTGCAATCAAGGTCTGAAGAGGAAAAGGTGTTCACCAAAACATCAGCATGGGGTACTACTTTTTTTTGTCTTGATTATATCCAGTAACAGCGTCTACATGATTTACAACAATTACATCAGCTGCGAGCCACTTCGTTCTAAGGCGGTTTTCTGTATTCCACGCTCTGGGTGGAAAGATAAACTTTTTCAGGACTTGCTCGCTGGAGTGCGGGTGAGCGTCCTGGGGCTTTGCAGGTTGAAGGGGAAGTCCTGTTGTATAGTGTTTGCTGTTTCAGCCAAGTAAATATTTCCACCAGGTAGATTTTAATCTACAAATAGTCGTAAAGAAATGACTTTGCCAAGTTCCTGGATGCACCAGTTAGCTCTTGTGAAACGGCACATTCAGCTCTTTGTTTTTTCACTTAAAAATTGCGCTGGTTTTTTGTTTGTTTTTTTAATTACTGGTATATTAGGGCAGCGCAGAGTGGTGGATCTGTGCATGTATGAGTGCAATGCCAGTGGGGTCCAGAAGAGGGCGATGGATCTCCTGTATCTGACTGGAGTTACAGGCCATTGCTAATCACCCAATGTGGGCTAGGAATCCAACTTCAATTCTCTGGAGGAGTGGTACCTGCTTTTACCCTCTGAGCTATCTCTTCAGGCCAAAGCCTTGCTAGCTGGGAGACAATGAGCAAACAGACATAAAAATAAAAGAAACAAGAAATTATTGGGTAAATAATACAATCCATGTTAATTGCTTGGGTTCAGTAATTTAGAAATGGAATTGCTGGGGATGAACCCTTGGCCTTGCTCATACTGAGTGCTTGCTCGGCCATGGAACTATTACTATAACCCTCCTCATTTTTTTTTAACCTGATAGGTAAACTATGGAAAGTCTATTTGTTGAATTTTCTTTTTACTATGCCAAGAATGATTTCAGAAGAAAGAAAAGTCTGGTTGGGTATCTCTAAAGGAATAATTTTGCAGTGGAGATGTTAACTATTAGATCCCTTACTACCTTTTAAATTGTATCTAAAACTGTTTTCATACACTCTTTTTATCGTAGTCTTTTTTTTAACCCACCAAATCAATAAAAAAGCACATAAAAATTGGTGGATTATACTTATAGAATGAATATATATATATATATATATAGAGAGAGAGAGAGAGAGAGAGAATGACTTACAGGCTGTGGCCCAGATAATCCAGCAATGGCTGCCTATGAACAGAAAGTCCAAGAATCCAGTAGCTGTTCAGTCCATGAGGCTGGATGTCTCAGCTGGTCTTCAGTAGACACTGGAATCTCAAAAAAGTAGGCTCTAATGCCATGAAGGAATGGACTTGCTAGCAAGGTGAGAGTAAGCAGGCAGAGAGCAAGAGCTTCCTTCTTCCATGTCTTTATATAGGTATGGACCAGATTAGAGGTGGGTTTTTCCACCTCAAAAAAAAAAAAAATCAGGATTACAGGTGTATTGTTGCAGAATATTTGTTTAACTATGCAAAGATGTGTTACATTTGTTTAACTATGTAAAGACGTGTTGCATTTATGTTGTGGAATATTTATTTAACTATGTACAGATGTGTTGCATTTGTTTAACTCTGTAAAGATGTGCTGCTGTTTTACCTTGCCTGCCTAAGGCACCTGATTGGTCTAATAAAACACAGAACAGCCAGTAGCAAGGGAGAAGGTACAGGCGGAACTTCTGGGCAGGGAGAGTAAGTAGGAGGAGGAATTTAGGCTTGGAGGAGAAAGAAAGAAAAAGAGATGCCAGGGAGACGCCATGGGCCAGCCAACCAGATATGAAGGAAGCAGGAAAGTAGGACATACAGAATGAAAGGTGAAAGGCCCCAAGGCAAAATGTAGATGAACAGAAACGGGTTAAATTAAGTTAAAAGAGTTAGTGGGACAAGTCTAAGCTAAGGGCAAGCATTTCATAGTTAATAATAAGTCTCTATGTCTTTATTTGGGAGCTGGTTGATGACCCAAAGAAAATTCCAACCACAGTATATCTTCTTACCTCAAAAATCCTGACTAGAAGTGGATCTTCTCACTTCAAATTAAGCAAAACTCCCTCACAGGTACGCCCTCCATTTTTGGGTTTTAGTTAATTCCAGATGTAGTCAGGCTGATAACCAAGAATAGCCACCACACATGGAGACAGTTTTGTATTGGCTAATTACTCTGAGCATGAGGCCTGCCCTGGTGTGTGATTGATGTACAGTATCACTCTGTTGGAAAACAAATGTTCCCCCCTCTCTCAGCGGGAGTGGGGCTTCATGGGGGACTTCTTCCCTGCACTGGGTTGTTGTCTGGCTGGTCCTCTTTGCAGGCTTTACATCCTCTCACGTCTCTGTGAGTTATTATGTGTATCAGCCTTACTATGTCTGAAGGATACTGTTTCCTTGGAGTCGTCCACACCTTTGGTCTTACAATCTTTCCACCTCCTCTCCTACGCAGATCCCTGAGCCTTGAGGGGAGAGGTGTGATGGATGTCTCCATCCTAACATCAGTTAGGACTGAGTGCTCCAAAGTCTCCTACTCTCTGCACGCTGTCCAGCTGTGGGTCTCTGTGTTAATTCCCGTCTCCTGCAAGAAGCTCCTCTGATGAAGGTTTGAGTGCTGCCCTGATTCCATCTGTGGGTGCAGCAATGTGTCCCTAGGAGTTGCTTATTGCTGTGTTAGTTTAGTGGAATCTTAGTAGCAGGTTTTACCTCGGGGGCCATAACCTATCTAGTTCCAGGCTCTTAGCCTCATTGACAGTGCCAGGTATGGCTTCTAGCTCATGGAGTGAGCCTGCCTACCACTATTTTTTTTTTTTTCATTTTCCAAGACAGGGTTTAATTTTGGAGCCTGTCCTGGAACTTGCTCTGTAGCCTAGGCTGGCCTTGAACTCACAGAGATCCGCCTGCCTCTGCCTCCTGAGCGCTGGGATTAAAGGCGTGCACCACCACTGCCCAGCCCTGCCTACCACTTTTTAACAAAAGGACACTTAGAGTTACAGATATCTGATGAAAAGTATCTAATATGAGTGAGTTCAATTAAAACTGTCTCTTAATTGATGTTGCCTATATTAACGAACTTATCACACTTGGTATATTTTTTAGTAAGAGGCCTCATTTATTTGCTTGTTTTCAGTGGTGGCGACAGAACCCATGGCTTCTCTGATGCAAGTATTCCATCCTGGAGCCACATCCCCAGCCCAAGGTGTCATTCTTTGCCATAGAATCCATTTGGCAGCTCAGGTTGGTGGCACACTGTAACTGAGGCCTACGCAGAAGGAGTCCAAGTTCTAGGCCAGCCTGGACAATTTAGCCAGACTCTGTCAAAGAAGACTGGGGCCACAGGCCAATAGTCGTGGGTACAGGGTTCAGTCATCTGGCTTCAAACCGACCATGTAATGTATATGATATTTTTGTTAGTTTACAGAAGAGTGTATTCTCCTTTTTCTTTTTAGATTTTATTTGTGTGTGTGTGTGTGTGTGTGTGTGTGTGTGTATGTATGTTGAGGTCAGAGGACAACTTTCCAAAGTTGATTCCTCTTTCTACTATGTGGGTTTCGGAAATTGAACTCAAGTCATAGAGTTTGGTGGTGGCACCTGGATCCTGCTAAGCCTACTTCATTGGCCACCCCACCCCCCTTCTTTTACAATTGGTCTTATTATAAACCCAGGTTGGTCTAGAGCTGGCGACTGGTCCTTTGGTCTCCCCTTCCAGAATACTGGGCTTACCATTGTATACACCACACCTGGTGTATCTTTTTCATGATGCTTCCAGATGGAGTCTTCACCAAGTACCAGATCAGTCGGCCAGCTTTAGAATCCCTATTAGCTGGGATTGTAAACCTACAACGTGGCATCCACCAAACAAGCAGAAACTGGGAACTGGGAGTAAGCCCAGAGTTTCCTAAGAGCTGACTTCAAGATTTCAGCTGAGGGTGATGTAACTCCAGGAGAATGACAATGACGTAAGAGCGATGATGACGTAAGAGGAAAGAAGTCCAGCCCCATAATGAATTGAGAACATCCAAAGACATTTGAAAGTGATAACATTTCAAGACCTGAAGATTTCGGGACTTAGTTTCCGGGCATTATGATTTGTTATGCTAGCTAGATGTGTTTGGTCTTTTTTTTTTTTTTTTTTTTTTAAACACCAGAGGAAAACGAGTTTGTCTTTCCTATGTTTGATATCACACTTAACAGTTTCTATAGTCAGTCATCTCTTCTTTGTAGTTTTAAATTAATTTTTAAATCCAATTACAAAATATGCATCAAAGTAACTAATAGCTGTAATAAACGCTGCTTTCCCTTACGTTGTTTGCTTACGTTCCAGCAGGAAAAATATTCTTCAGTTCATATCTGTTAGTTCACTCAGTGGCAGTGCTTCAGACAACGGCCTATGATGACGGCCAGGCCCAACCCATGCCAGATTCTTAAGAGGTACATGGAAACCGAAACTCAGCATTCCTCAGAAATCCCTGTGAGGTGGGCTTCCGCTTGCCGGAAAAGCTGCTGCTTCTCTTCTCTGCCCACAGTGGTCAACTACCTTGGGCAATGTGCATCTAGTTCCTTATTAACCCAAACAACCGGCTCAGAAACTCCCACATGCTGATGATCATAAAAATCTGCTTGTTTTCCCAGCAAGCTTCTGCTCCTAACTCCCTGAGGCCCCCAGCAGTTTGTCCCCTAAAAGACTGTTTTTCTTCCCAAGGAGTGGTCTAGATTGATGGTTTCACTGGACCTTGCTTACAATATCTCAGAAGGGACAATTCCTCTAGCTTTTACTGTTCTCTTAATAATATATAAATAGCATCTAATTTTCATTTAAAAAAAAGTCCCTGGGGCCAGGCGGTGGTGGCGCACGCCTTTATTCCCAGGTGGATCCCAGGTGGATCTCTGCGAGTTCCAGGCCAACCTGGTCTACAGAGCAAGTCTCAGGCCTGGAATTTGGCAAAGAGTAGGGGCCCAAATTTCAGTGTTAAGACAGAATATTTGTAATCCAGATTCATGCCAGAAATAGCTCAAAATCAACTATGTAATATTTATTTAAAAACAAAAACTGTTTGAGAAAAGTATTTATGGAGATTGCCTAAGATATACAAGCCCTGAGCCATGAACTTGGAGTACAGCATTTTGGTGCATCCTTGATGTGGTTTTGCTCTGTAGTTTTTTGGGTTTTTTTTAATACTACTTTATCTAGTTTGTGTACCAGACTAATCTGGCCTCAGTAAATGAATTGAGAAGTGCTGTTTTCTCTTCTATTGTTTTAAAGAGTTTATGATGATCTGGGAACACTTGAATGGTAAAGAATGCCTTTTTTAAACAGAGGGGGCCATCTGGGTCTTGCTGTCTCTTTATGGACACACTTTGTTGTTACCTGACCGTCCCACACATCTCTAGAATGAGTGTTAGTCATTTTCAACATCTCATTCCCTGTCTGGTCCCCCACCTCTCTCCTCCTGAAACCCTTATCCTAGCAAATGCTTCTCCTGCTTTCCTGCCTTCAGATGTGGCCCACTGAGTTTAACTAGTTGTCTGCAAGAGTGTGGGTGGGGCCTATTTACTGGAGCAAAGGTACTTCTCAATGGCCATACCACTGAAGAAAGTGACACTCTCTACCCCAACAGCCTATAGCTTCCACCTGTCCTTCAGGAAGAGGTAGAGCCTCATGGGCCCCTCCACAGCTCCGAGGGAGTGTTATGGGGCCCAGCCTCCTGACCTCTTGTTCAGATAACCACAGTTTCAAGCTGCTCCTGAGTGCAATGGTCATCTTTTTGGTGCACATCTCCCCATCCTCTGGCTCTTACATTCTTCTTGCCTCCTCTTCTGTGATGTCCTCTGATCCTTTGTGGGGGTGACACAGTGACTCCCTTTAGGGCCGAGCACGCCACCATCACATATGGGTTTCTGCACTAACCACTGTCCACTGCTGTGAAAAGATTCTCTGATGAAGGTGTAGGGGACCAGCCCCCACACTCATTTACCCAAGGAACTCTTGAGGATTGAGGGATAAGAGACTTAGAGAGTTAAGAAGCAGAGAGAAACAGAGAAAACACAGGATAGACTCAGGTGGGCCTGGATCCTTATCCACTGGCCCCGAACTTTATTCCAAAGGTCTATTTATAACAATGCCAAGGGGTGGAGCAAAAGACCTCCCCCCTTGCTAGTTAGACCCTTACAAACACCTGGTACCCAGGCCCGTGGTCCAATCAACCTCTTATACAGTCCTGCTGGGTACAGCCACTAGGAAACCTAGTGGACTCCAACATGAAGGCTGGCTGCAACATTAATCTATGGGTATAACCTCGAGGATTTAGAAGACAGTTTGACAGTGTGACCCTGTAGCTAAACAATAGCACTAGCTAGATTCCCCAGTAGGGCCTATGACCTCCCAAACCATAGACTCTGGACCAGATTTACAGAACCATTCTCTCCTTTGCAGAGGGCCTCAAATCTAGTCAGAGAGCAGTAGGTTACCCTCTTTTTTTAAAGATTTATTTATTTATTTATTTATTTATTATGTATATAGTGTTCTGCCTGCATGTATGCTTACAGGCCAGAAGAGGGCACCAGATCTCATCTCATTACAGATGATTGTGAGCCATCATGTGGTTGCTGGGAATTGAACTCAGGACCTCTGGAAGAGCAGTCACTGCTCTTAACCTCTGGGCCATCTCTCCAGCCCCGTAGGTTACCCTCATAACAGCCATGCCAGTATTGTACTGATTAGCACATCTTGCCTGGCAGTTCGTAACTATAGCTCACAGGATTCACAGCTGGATAAGACTGTTGATCATGCCCCGCCCCCCAACAGTCTGCAAGGCACCTTCTGGCACTATGAAAAGCTATCCAGTAGGGAGGGGCTCCCAGCTCAGCTCCAGCTTGATTTCTCCATGTCCTGTGACCAACGCCAGTGGCATTTTCAGCAATAGGGTCTTACTCTCCAATGGGTAACGGAGCGCAATGGCAGTAGCCTGTATCCTTTCAGGGGTCTCTGGGACCTGCCTGGCCCACATCTCAGACGGAGCTCTCCTCCACCTGGTACTGGTTCTTCTCTTTAGGAGCCTGTGGCTTCTGGGAGGAGCATTAGCTATCCATGGAGGGTAAAATGGATCATTCTTTTTTTAAAAGTGGTAATTAAATATCTTCATGTGTTTCAGGTCTAGATTGTTTCTTCTTGTGGCAGTTTTGATAGTCTGATAGTTTGTATCTTTTAGGGACCCATTCATTTCACTTCATATGCTGGGTATAGTCGCTATAGCATTTAAGTCCTTTTTATTGCTGCGGGTTGATGGTGACATGCTCTCTTTCATTTGGTTCCCATACAGGGTTCTATCAAACTGTCTCTTGATGTCATACCGTCCGCCTTCAGTGAGGCACCTTGTAGGAACACTTGCATGAAGTTCATCATCAGATGATGCTGTCCCTTACCACTAACTACTGCATCCCAAGTTTCCTCTCTGTAGATCCAGAGACTTTCTCTGATGTCACAGTGTCACAGTACACTGCATCTCCAGGACAGCTAGGACCCGGTGTATATAACAAGATGTCCTCTTGCTTTAGTTCCCCGGGAGGCTAGTTCAAATTTAGTGTATCAGTTTCACAAAAGAAATGGTTTAATGCATCAGATACACATTCTTTCATAGTTCTGGTGACTGGGGGTCAAAATCAAGGTGTCAGCAGCAGAGCATGCTACTCAGTTTTTAGGAAAATATTTATGGAGATTTCTCCTGAGGACATGAATTATAAAGCTGTGTGTTTGCACCACTGTTTTGGTAGCAGAAAAAAAAAAAGATGGCTTTCTTCCTATGGGAATTCTCAGAAAGTCATTACACATTACTTTATATTTCTTAGAACTATTAGGAAGAAGCGGTTTAAGATTTGTCCCAGATTTCCAACTCATTTTCAGAATCCATTAGTCCACTATCCCGGCAAACCTGCCTCTATTATCTCACATTCTCCTCTCCTGCGGTTCAAAGGTGCCCTGTAAAGGCTTTTCTGGCCGTTTTACTCGGCACCACATTTGCAGTTTCTGTAAAAATGCATTTAGGTGACTGGATCATCAGAATCAAACTCGTCTACTGCAACACATCCTGAGAAGTGTTTCTGTCTAAAAGTAGGGTGCTGTTTTTGCCTTTTAGTTGTAAATTAAAGGAAAGGGGTAAATGTTTTGGTTTATTTTCCATTGTCATAACAATCTCAGAGGCTGGATACAGTATAAAGAAAATAGGGTAGTTTAGCTTATTTTTTTCTGAAGGTCCAAGCATACGGTACTGGTATCTGCTTCTCTTGTGAGGAGAGTCACAGTGGTGGCAGCCTATGTAGAGGGCTGAATGGCAGGCTTTCTTACAGACCCAATCCCTGGAGAACTGATTTAGTCCCAGAAGACCTTCATTAATCCCTTCTAAAGGAAATGCCCATGACCTAATCAAATTTCCAGTTGACTCCAGCTCTCAACATGCCTATAATGGAGATCAAACTTAAAAAAAATAGGGTATTTGGGGGAACTTTTAGAAGAAACACGTGTACTAATTGCTCTTCTCTTGTGGTCCAATACTTGACAGTAATAACGTAAGAGAGGAAAGAAGCAGGGGTATAGAACTGGTAGAGTGCTTGCCCAGCATGTACCATACCCTGGGTTCAATGCCCAGCACTTTATAAAGCTGAGCCATGCTGGCACACATCTATAATCCCAGCATCAAGGAGGTTGAGATAGGAGGACCAAAAGTTCAGGGTCATTCTCAGATACAGAGCAAGTTCAATGTAACACGAATCTCAAAAGACATTATTAATAAAAACAAACCCAGAGCCAGATATTGAGGTGAATGCTGAAAGATCAGAGAAGCAGAACAAGCCACAGCTAACCTTGCCTCGCCAATTCCTCAGCTGATCTTGTTTCCTCAAACTGGAAGCCTCTGAGTCCTCACCTGAATGGATCTCAGCTGAATTGCTGTTAAAAGCCTAAAAGCTTAACAAGCCCTCTAATTCCTGGTCCTCATGCCTTATATACCTTTCTGTTTCCTGCCATCACTTCCTGGGATTAAAGGCATGTGTCTTTTCCAAGCAAGACATAAGATCTCAAGTCCTGGGATTAAAGGTGTGTGTGTGCCACCATGCCTGGCCTCTATGTCTGTCTAGTGGCTGTTCTGTTCTCTGACCCCAGATAAGTTTATTAGGGTGCACAATATATTGGGGGACACAATATCACCACAGTTCAAGACCAACCTGAGCTACTTGAGACACTGACGTAAGGAAGGGACTTACTTGGGCTGTATGAGAAGGGTTAGTCCATCACCGTAGGAAAGTCATGACCACAGGAGTGTGAGGTGGCTGGTTTTATCAGATGGGCAGTCAGGACACAGTGTGTGCAAGAAGCAAGCCTGAGAGAGCCCGCAAAGCTCACTTCCCGGTGACCCATTTCCTTCAGCTGGGCCCAGTCTCCTAAGACTTTCATAGCGTTTCAAAACAGCACCACTGGCTGGGGACCACGAGTCCAAACACATGAGCCCAAGGGAGACATTTCACATCCAGCCAGAAGCATTCTCAAGTGATAGCATGAGAGGAGGGACGTGAAAGCAAACGGGAACAAGAGAAAGAGCAGCTGCATCAGGGCCTCATCTGCGATGCACAGAGGGGAGCAGAACAGGGGGCAGGACACAGGGAGAGAGTCCCCACTGCTTGTGCTAGTGTCCAGTGTGACTGGCTGCAGCAGACATGGGCTGCAGGCTTCGCTCTCTGAGATGTCAGGAGTCCATCTCTCCAGCTGTGGTCAGGGTTGACATGACCTGATCCTGCTGGCCAGACATTTCCCACAGGTTCCAGAAGGTTTTATACATCTCTTTTATAACAGGAAAAAAGAGACACTTGCTCAGAAGTGCTGGTTTAGAGATTTTTCTGAGAAAATTATAAAGACGAAGACCAGAATTAACTCATTTTCTTTTTCCTTTTTTTTTTTTTTTTTTACTTACTTACTCTGCACCGGGAGAAAATTAAGTAATGACCCATGGATGAGAGACTTGGATTGCGGAAGTAGACATCTGATGTTCAGGTCCACAGTGTGTTGCTCTGTCTCCAGAGAAACTATCAGAATATTGTTACATTGGCTTTGTCTGGCTCTGCTTGGAGTCATCCAGCCTGCCTGCCTGCCTGGGGTTTAGTCATTCCAGAATCATCATCTCTGACCTCCCAGATGTACCTGCTGTTTGAGTCCCAACTCTTATGAGGACTTTTTAGATCACTGTGAAATGGCAGGTGCCCCAGATGGCATATTTTATATATTCTCCTCCATAGAGCCAGGTATGGTGCTAGGCAGTAATAGATTTCAGTAAATACTTGGAAGGGATCGAAGAATCTAACACCAATAGCATGATTAGGAGTAGATCTCGGCAATGGAGCATGTGCTTAGCATTGTTCGATATCTTGGGCTGATCCCTAGCACAGCCACTCACCCACACCAACACATGTGATGTACACACCTATGTATGGCAAGAATAACCAGCTTTATGGACACAGAAAGCAGAATGGCCGGGCAGTGGTGGTGGCGCACGCCTTTAATCCCAGCACTCGGGAGGCAGAGCCAGGCGGATCTCTGTGAGTTCGAGGCCAGCCTGGGCTACAGAGCGAGATCCAGGACAGGCACCAAAACTACACAGAGAAACCCTGTCTCGAAAAACCACAAAAAAAAAGAAAGAAAGAAAAAGAAAGAAAGCAGAATGGTAGTTGCTGGTAGCCAGAGAAGAAAGAGGGGGCCAGTGATTAATGTGGACAGTGTTTCAGACTGAGAAAGCCTCCGAAGTTTGCGTAACGATGTGATGTACTGAATGATACCAAACCATGCTTTTTTTAAAAAGATTTATTTATTTATTATGTATATGGAAGAGGGTGCCAGATCTCATTGCAGATGGTTGTGAGCCACCATGTGGTTGCTAGGAATTGAACTCAGGACCTCTGGAAGAGCAGTCAGTGCTCTTAACCTCTGAGCCATCTCTCCAGCCCCCAAACCATGCTTTTTAAAGTCCCACTTTGAATGGCATGTTGGGCAGACTCTAGTTCCGGAGCTCAGCGTCCCACTTGCCAGCTCCATTTTTTAAACTGAGAAGCTTTATAGCAAGCATTTAGTTTAGGTTGTTGTCTCTAAAGTTCGTCTGCATGAGAAGAGTTGGGACAGTCGAAACCCACCACAGCAAAGTTCTCATGTCTCAGAGTCTCGGGGGGTGGAGGGAACTCAGGAATGACATACTCATGGGAAGTTTCTGATCTGTTTCCTTGTTTTGGTTTTCCTTCTGTGACTTCTGTGTGGATTTAAGCACAGCAGACCCCACTCATCCCCTGGCATGTGTGCCCTCACGTGTACCCAACCCCCTGGGAGGCACCAGGATGGTGGCTGGGCAGGGGTGGGGGTAGCTCCACCCACAGCATCAGGGCTCTTTTCTTTCAGACTGACTGTCCCCACCCGGTTCAAAAAAGCCACCAGCAGCTCCTGGGCTGATGTGCTCATCTCTGCTCTTTTCTCTAGATCAAGTTAGAAAGTAAAAAAGTCGACTGACTCTCTTACCTCAGTGGCTGAGGTGGTATAGGGCACAATGGGAAGGGTAGTACCCCTGTGGGAGGGATCCCTTAAAATAGGACTGTGGGTAGGGAAAAGTAAGTTCTCCATCCTGCCCTGCACGCTGTGGGCAAGCCAAAGGGCCAGCAGCTGCAGACTTCAGCTTGAAGGACCCCCCCTTTTTTAATTGATAATTATTAGTATGCTCTGACACCTGTTTCAAGCTTTAGGAAGTTGGCATATAAATTATTTTTTGCCTTGGTTTCCTATTGGGACATTTATCAGGTTTGACAGCAGAAATGTTTCATGAAAAATACTTCCAACAAACCCAAGGCGCAGTTTACACTTTGAGATGGCTATCATTAGTATGATAGTGTATTATTTTTCCCCATGCCTCAGTACTATGGGATACTTCCCCCCTTTCTTCAAGTAGGTCTCCATTTGATGGTGACTGAGAGTTTCCATCTTCTCCATAAGTTGTACATTTATAGCCCCAGGGAGAGCAGGGATGCTGGATACCTCAAAAATACTGCTGGGTTTGAATAATATAAAAAACTTCATTGAATTCTAACTTTGGACCCTGTGCATGTAGCTAGTGCAGAGCGGAGACCAGAACTCAGGATTCTGGCCTCAGTCCCCAGTCCATCTTACCTGTTCTGAATGGAAACTGTCTACTACCACGTAAGAAGGGCCCAGGGGTGAGCAATGGGGAGCAAAGGCAGGTAGCTGAGGACACGGGCTTTGACAACAACGGCTCTGGAGTCGGGTTCTGCCATGCCCCAGCTCTGAGAGCTTTCTGCGGCCTCTTTGCCTCTCTGTCCTTGTGTGACTTTCCACGGGAGAATGTTCCACCCAGATGGAGAGGGCAGTATCAGACCAAAGAACAAACTCCATCCAAGTGTACCTGGTGAACCAGAGATTTTTCTTCGAGTTGCTTATAGGAGCGTGGATGATCTGTGCAGTTGTATCAAGAGGTTTGCCCCTCACAGGGTGGGGGTGGTGCATGCCTTTAATCTCAGCAAAAGCAGAGGCAGGGCAGAAGGATCCAAGGCTGCACAGAGAAACCCTGTCTTGAACCCCCTACCAAAAACAAAACAAAACAAAACAAACAAAAAAAAAAAAAACAACAACAAAAAGAAGTTCACCTCAGCATGGGTGACATCCCCTGAGAGCCTCATTGCTGGTGTTCCCCATGAAGGTTATAGGCAGCTACAGTACTGAAGCATCTCCTCCAATAATTATTGACCACTGTTGTGAGCTTGGTGAGTATGTCCACTTTATCTTCTCTCCACAAGGCTCTGTCAATAGGTCCCACCTCCTGAGGGTCTCCTGTGGTGATTCAAGATGGCAGCCATCATGTCCAACCCAGACAGAACCGCTACACAGAAGCTCCATTTACCCCTCCTGGTAAAGCGGTTTTACTATTTTCTAGTCCAGTGTGTCTGTCTCCTCTGCTGCATCCTTGCATGGCTTCAGTGACTTGGACCTGATTGGGGTGGCCAGAGAATGAAGACAGACAGATGACAGACAGACAAAAAACTCAGATCAGGTGGCCTGGGCTCTCAGCTGGGAAAGCTTCAGCATCCCAGAAGCACAGTGCGTTTATTATATGGAGTTGAACAGAGAGGTGGGGTTATTGTGTACAGCAGGACAAGGAGGCGGGGCTATTACATACAGATAAACAAGGAGGCGGGGTTATTGTATGCAGCTTGGTCGAGGGGATGTCAGTCTGGAGAGGAGCAGTCATTGTAGGGGACAGTCTTCAGGATGTAAACATCTGGGGTGGGGGGGAAGCTATAGTAGACATATTATACACACACTGTCTCACTCACACCAGGCCTCCCAAGGAAGGCTTTGCCATGTTTCTGACTTCACTCTAGGGGAAGGCTTTACCATTCCTCCACGGGTCTGAGGCTCTGGGTTCTTCGACATGGCCAGCTCATGTCAACACATACATCTCCTCAGCCCGGGCTTTCTTCACGCCCTACGTTCCCCTCTTTCCCTGCCTTTTTCTCAATGGCTAGGACTTCTGATCGAATAGCGAATGGAACTGATGAGAAGGGCATCCTTGTCTGTGAAGCTCCTTAGAGAAAAATATCCAGGTTTTTACCATAAAGTAGGGTAATGACCTGTTGGTTCTTCACAGGCATTCTACAGTCTGGTGTGTGTGTGTATGTTTTAAATAGCACCCTATTCTGTCAATCCTAAAATAAAAGCCAGTGATAAAATATTATCACACATGCACCCAAATCTTTTGTTGGACTAAATTCTAAACAGTTGCTGAAATTACTCTTGACATTTCATGGATGTGTTATGTGCATTTCAAATGCACACCTTTGTGCCAAGTATCCTTTAATGATGGTATTTTACATGGGTGTTAAAAAGAATTACCAGTTAGGTCTGGGGAGAGGACTGAGTTGGGAAGTGCTTGCCTCGCAAGCATGAGGATTTGATTTTGATCCCCAGAACCCCTGTAAAAAAAAAAAAATCCAGGCATAGTGACTAATGCTTGTAATCCCAGTGCTGGGGAGGCAGAGACAGGTGGATCCCTAGGGCTCGGTGGTCTGCCAGTTTATCCTACATGGCCAGCAGAAGCTGTCCTCTGGCCCCCCCACATGTGCATATATGTCATCCACCATACATACACAGGTGTACCTGCATACACACACACACACACACACACACACACACACACACACACCCTTTCCCAGTTATGTGGGTGGTGTTGTGTTCCCTACCTCTCTTCCAAGCATACCCTGAATTGACCCCAATGCATGGTTCTTTTGGAGAAAAACTTTCTAACAGGTTGAAATCCCTGAAGCTTGCTTCTAGTGCACTTTGTATCTCCATTGTTGAGGATTCCCATATTCCCACATTTCAACCTCCAAGTCCTTAAAAAAATTTTTTTGGCACAATGATTGAAAGATGAAGAAACAGAACTTCCCTCTATATGACCACTGGAGATTTTGTGTTTAAAATTTGAAACAGTGGAGCTGTCAAATGTAATGTTTTCATTTGGTGAGGGGAAATTTTTATTCCTATATTACATATTTTACTGATTTGAGCAAGATCTTTAAAGTTGAGAGTTTTTTCACTTTAATTATGATGATTGTTGCTTATTACTAATTATAATATCCATTTTTTTGGTGACAGATCATTATGCATGTCTAAGACTATTTTCCTTAAAAATACATCAGCGTGTCTCAAGGGTATGGAACTCAATAGCAGAGTCCCTGCTTCCTATCACCCATTCCCTGGGTCTCATCTCCACCCCCTCCAAAGTTAATGGAATGAAAAAAAAGTCATCATTTTTATGTATTTGTACTGTAATTGCTTCTTTTTATTCTTATTTTTCTACTCTCTGATTTATTCGAATGCTTCTGTATAGAGGAGTCAATCAAAGAAACTCTTTCAGAGCCAGATTTCTACCTCTTGGGGTTGAAGACGACAATCTTAAGAATTTGTTCTGGTTGTGAAATTCTATGAGTCATCTGATCAGGACATATAAGGAATTGTTCTTACTGTTGTTTGAATTAGTGAACAACAAAAGAGGCTCTGGAGACTTCTCAGATGGGGTTGAAAGAACAGCAAGATAATGAAATATTGAAGCACTTTTTAAAGGCAACAATGAGTTTGTCCTCAGCTGTTTCAATTGCGCTCATTCCCATCACAGATGATGATTATACACTTTGTGCCAAGGTGATGGGGTCTTTGCTAAGTTAAGCTGGATAGGTAGGCTCCAGTAGTGACTAACCAAAGCTGTGTCTATCTGCAAAGCTTCTTTTGGATGCTCAGCTCACATCTATCTCTGCCTGAGCTGGGATATCAGGAAGAGACTCATGTCTGATGCTGTCCTTTTACTGACAGATGCATATACAGTATCAGAGGTCAGACCTCAAGGATGTCCGTGGGCCAGCTGCATCTTCGGAATCACTGCAAGAGCATGCATAACTACTGAATCAGATCTGGGAGCTGGGAGCTGCCCTTGAACGTATTTGTGGTTTGGAGGATACATCATGAAGTTTGAACACCATTCATGTAGAAGGTATGGTCAGTGAAGGAAACAAGAATGGAACCATGGTGCAAGGCTGAGAAAATAAAAATTAGCATAGTTTACTGCCTTGTTACAGCACAATGCCTCTAATTGCTAAATGGGTATTCTTTTGTCCATAAGACTTGTTCTGCAAAATCAAGACCTATTTCAAAGTAGGGCCAAGCGCTATAGACTCAAAATAGAAGATGCCACTGCTAAGGCAAGTTCCAAAGCGACACCTATCACCTGCAACCCATGGTGTAAATGAAAGGGCAGGGAAACCATGGGTCTCTAATGAGAGTTTAGTCTCATGAACTCTTCTCTGAACAGATTTGCAATGGGGGCTTGACCCCTGGAACTTAGCAGCTAATTATAAGGACTGCTGGGGAACAATGGGTAATCTGCATCTCAGCTTCACGTTAGATTTGTCATAATTGTGTCTGTCATGGCAGCCAGGCAGAGGGAATGCAGACAAGCTGCAGCTTTCCAGAGAAATTCCAAGATGCTGCTCTGCAGGTTGGAGAATGGGTGTCAGTTGTCAGCCACAGATGAAGGCTGTACCTCTAGTGTCAGAGGATGCAGTACACGTCCAGGTGCCTCTGTGTCAGAGGCCAGTGACGCCTTGCACTGGGCCATGAGGTGGCCAGTTGTTCCAGACAACACTGCCTTTACTGTTGTGTCTCCCACTCAGCTGTTTCCCTTCAGTAAGTTGGGTATCGGGCAGAGAGCTTCCAAGTTCCATGTCAAAATCATTTGATACAACTCAACATCTTTTCAAGATAAAGGTTCTCATCAGACTTGAAGCTGAAGATGCTGTAAGTTGCTACCTGGGCTCTTTTAATAACTAAGAAAAGTCACTTTGACTGTTAAATTAAGAATGGATTGTGGTGAGATGGGCCAACGTCAAGGACATATCTAGAAAGGTATTATAGTAGGTCAGGGAAAGAGGAAATCTGAGACTTTGGAGGCATCCAAAGAAAGGGAAGCTATTTGGTAAATTAAAATCGACAGGGTATAATCGGAGATTGGCCATGGGGATGAGAGGAAATTACAATGGTAGCATCCTGCTTGGTTAGATGGGCAGAGTTGCCCTTACCCAGGAAAGTCAGAGTGATGGGGAATGTCCATTCTCTTCTGGAGGGACCCAGTCTACGCCACAGGCCCCTAAGATCAATTAGAAGAGTCTGATACCTGTGGAAAAACTGTGTGATCCGAATGGGCATGAGGTAGTTCCAAGCATGTGAATAGATTTCAGTATGTCAGCATGCCGATGAAGGATGTTCTGAACAGTTCTGAAGAAAATTGGTAGGAGGATGTACCAGCATTGACGCCAACACCAGAGAAGAGGTGAGAAAGGTATACTCTGGGGGCCTTTACAGCAAAGCTCTTTACTATTGTCTCATTTGGACACCGCTCTAGCCATGTGAGATAGGTGGTGTTTTCCTCTTTTAGGTAACTGGTGTCCCACTTTATCCAATTATCTGGCCAAAGCTATTGAATAGTGAATGGGATTTTTAAATATAAAACTTCTGAAGCTGGAGATCCTGTAAGTCCCACCGAGGATCATTAGGAGAGCTGAATAGAAAAACCTCTTTAAACCTCTGAATTAAGAAATGGTCTCCAACGCAACTGTAAAAAAATGTAGAAGAAACAGATATAAATGGGGAAGAAACGATATAAAGGTCGTTACGATTGGCTTTAATGTGACTTGACACAAGTTAGAATCACCTGAGGGGGGAGCCTTACCTGAAGAACTGTCCTGACTGCCTTGATGGATGTGGGAAAAGCCAGACTAAAATCCTAAGCTGCAAAAATTCAAATATCTAAACAGATGAATAGCTAGAACATGGCATTCACACATAATGGAATACTTTGTCGTCCAGGCTGGCCTCGAACTCACTGTTTTGCAGGAAGGCCTTCAACTGTGGCAACCCTCCTACCTCAGCCTCTCGACTCCCAAGCTTGCAGGTGAATGCACCATCCCTAGCCATCATTTATAGTTTTGAAGTTTTGGTTGGGAATCTTAGAATTTAATAGCTGAACTATCTTTCCAGCTTTATTATTCATATTTTAAAGGAAATGAAATTCCAACAGATGCTGCAAAATAGATATTTGAAAGCATGAAAGAAAAGGTTTTATATAATTCTATTAATACAAAATTCATAGGGCATAAAGTTCATTGGTAGGTGGGGTAAGGGGAGACTGGGGAGATTCTGTTTAGTGGACAGTTTCCGTCTGGGCTGCTGAGACTGATAGATGGTGGTCATGGCTGTCCATCAGGGTATGTATACTTAATGGCACTGAACTGTGCCCTTTAAATGGGTAAAGTGATGACCTTCTGCATGTTTTGTCACAATGAAAACTGTCTCGAAAGTGAGCTCCCCATGTTCAAGAATGAACTCTGTCTTATTTGTCAGAACATGCCATTTGATGGTAGTGACACAAATTCAGTTTTATGTAGTGGTATCTATGTGTATTTCCTACAGAACTAAACAATCTGTTTGCATAAATTTAAATTGCATTTCCCTCTATGCTTTCCAAATAACATGTTCAGAGATCTGCCATAAATGAACAGTGGAAAAAACAAAACAAAACAAAAACCTCTTCCCATACTTCCACATCCCAAGGCTTTCCACCTCCTTCCTTAATGCTACGCCAGGAAGATTCTAGCATCTGGACTCGATTTATTGCAGTTCGTTATTTTTGCCAAAGTCTGAGGAAACCATCCTACTCTTGGATTGTTCCTTGCCAGGACATAGATTTAAGTCAAGGAAGAGAGCTCCAGCATCCACAGAAGTCTTTGTATTATTCGGCTTTTTAAATTTCTATTCTTCCCCAACAGCCTCAAGACCTGGTGTCTCAAGCATGGCTGGGTTCCTGCCCGTGTGCTTTAAGCAAGTCCTTTCATTTCCTCAATAAGCCATTTCCTACTAGAGCAGGGCCACGCTCTGCCATCTGCTGAGCCGAGCCCTGTCTGTGATTGTGTTCCCGGAGTCGGTGAGTGGATGCGGTGAGGGCGGGAGAAGAGCAAGTGTCTACTCTGCAGGGTAAGACCTAGGTTCAGGGTCACTTAGCAGGGTGAGCCTGATCCCCTGGATGGCTAAAACACACCCAGTGATTCAGCATTTTCAAACCCTGTCTCTGGTCTTTAAACCTTCGAGTTTTCCTAGCAGGGTCCTGACTTTGAAAGAGGACACCGACTTTGGCTTTCATCCAGTCTCTTTCATAAGCGTTACTGGATGGCTTAATTTTCAAGACAGTATCCCCTGCACCTGCAAAAGATGCCTCTTTCCACGTTGCCATGGAGACTTCTTTCTCAAGTCCCACTGCATTTGAGTAGTTAGTAAGCTCACCTGACTCTGTCATTTCCTTTCTTCAAGACTTCCAAAGCAATTCACAAGGCTAATGACTATTCCGTTCCTTACGCTGTAATTAACGTTGCCACCATATTGTTCAAATACCACAGCTACCATGTGACCTGGGGCTGCTCCTTCCACCTGTGTGTCACCCCCTGTCCTCCACAGGTGAAAGTCCTGTGTGGCCACTGCGTCTGCACTTACTGTCCTCAATGGCATGCTCTTTCTGTCCCCTTATGACACCCCAACCACGGAGCCAAAAAGGAGGCATTTCCCAGCATTTCCCAACTGTGTACTTGTGCCTGCCCAGCAGCTATCCAGGGCATCATGGATGCCGGTGTCAGAGAAGTGCTAGAGTGACAGCCGGAGGTCCGGTGTTTGGACTAAGACACCATCACTCTGTGTGAAGCTGGCCAGTGACTTCATGGAACTGTGACCGGATTGAGTGACTACACTAAAGGGATGTGACTCTCGCTGCTCAAGGTTCTGGTAGCCTCTCCCTGGGATTAGCATTCTAAACAGTCTCAGTTCAAAGCTGAACCTTTATTTACTTCAGCCCATAGAAGTTGGAGGGCAATGCTTAGGTACATTCACCAGAACAAGAACAAAATCTATTACATAACGAATATTCTGGCTCCTTTTTGCCTGTGTGGTGGTTCCGACCCTGAGCTTGGTCAAGTCTCAAGACCATGATCACAAATCTGCTTCTCAGGGGACAGAGGAGATGGCTTAGCACGTATGTTAGAACACTTGCTGAGTAAGTATGAGGCCCTGGGTTCAAATCTCTAGCAACATGTAAAAAGCTGGGCATGGCTACAGGTATGTCTGTTACTGGGGTGTGAGGGTTGGAAACGGGATGTCTGGGGCTTGCTGACTACCAGCCTAACTCTAGGTTTGGTGAGAGATCCTGTCTCAAGGGCATAGTGTGGAGCATGATAGAGCAGGGTGCCCAATGTGCTCCTCTGGCTTCCATGAACATGCACTTGCACACGAGTGTATATATGCTCTTGTCTCTGTCTTTCTGTGTTGTTCTCTGTCTCTGTATGTCTGTCTGTCTGCCCGCCCCCCCCTCACACACACACACACACACACACACACACACACACACACACACACTTCATAGTGGACTAAGGTAGAAACTAGGTTTAAGAATCCTAAACTTTGCCTTTAAGAATCCTAAACTTCCCCTTTAATCCCAGCACCCGGGAGGCAGAGGCAGGCGGATCTCTGTGAGTTCAAGACCACCCTGGGCTACAGAGTGAGTTCCAGGACAGGCACCAAAACTACACAGAGAAACCCTGTCTCGAAAAACCAAAAAAAAAAAAAAAAGAGTC
>CABHPQ010160944.1:0-23273 GCA_902168405.1 Peromyscus aztecus | reverse complement strand
CCCTGTCTCGAAAAACCAAAAAAAAAAAAAAGAGTCCTAAACTTGACTGCCTTGCCATTAGCCAGATGGTAACTTAATAGTAACTTCATTTGCTAACAGTTTGCAGTATAAAAACAGCTCAGATAGTTTCTTTGTTCAGTTATTCAACATGAAATCTTTTATGTGATCTAATATGCTCACACAAGAAAATTAACAGTTTTTCCATGCTACTTTATTGCTGAAAGGACCTCCTGGTTGAAAGTATATCTTGGTACGGGAAGAAAGACACACACTTGTTAGAAAGTCATCATGTGTATTTAACAGTGTTGAAGTTACAGCTGTGTAAGGCTTTCCCAAGACATTATGGGAAATTCCAAACAGAACACAGAGAAGAATGAAATAATAAATCCCATCTTCCCTTCAGCAGCATCTTCACCAAGGTGCCCGAGGAATCTGGAATGCTAGGCATGCTTTTGTGGGTAGCCGGATGGTTGCCGTAAGAGAGGAACATTTTTCTCACTATTCCCATCCCAGCTTGAGTGAGCGATCACATCGCCTAGCTTGGAAATGGATTTTTTCCCCTCCCCAGTAGGTTTATTTGCTCAGGTTTCTGTTTGCCAGAGGAGGGCTGAGGGCCCGGGGCCAGGCATGAGGCATGGCTAGCTGTGCACACTGGAGAGAGCCGTGTCCTCCTGTTTCGTGGTAATTTGCTATAAATTGGTGCTGCTGATCCTCAGAGTTTTATCTAGTTCTGTTCTTCTCCTGTTGGAATAGCATTCATTTTCCTTGGCTGTGGGATACGGTCCGTGATCTTCGCACTGGCCCTCACATTACTGGCTGGTGTTTCACGGTAACCGAATTGGCATAACGTCCCCCACCTTCTGCATATTTGACTCTTGTGTTTTCAGCAGCAGGGACTGCTCACTGTTTTCCATCTTAGTTCAGGGAAACCAGAAAACATGTTGCTTTGAAATTGATTTTTTTTCAAGTATGTTTTTCTAATGAGATTCTTCTGTGACCTTGATTGTGTTTTTCCCGTCCCTCTTTTGATTTCACATCGAGACTCAGTTGTTTTCGAAGTCTGGAGCACAGGGGAGAAAGTGGGGGACCGTACTCTATGCTGATCAGAACCCATATGGGTCTCCGGGATTTCATTAGTATAGAGTTATTTAGGGGAACTGCATTTAGAGGGATATTTTGGCAAACTGGAGTGTGTCGGGGGAAAAGCGAACAGGTTGGTCCAAGCAGTACACGATGAATAATTAACAGAGAGAAGTAGGCCTGGGCGAGACAATAGCTGTCTGCAAAGGCTGTGCTGAAATACAGCGAGGACTGTGGTGGGGGAGTTAGTGGGAGGCAAGTTGCAGCTTATTATGGGATTGCATTGGAAGCAGTCAATGTTTAAGCTGTACCGACTCATGGAGAAGTGCATTTCCCTCTTTAGAAGTTATATACAAAGCCAATATACAAACATCGGGGCAGGCATAATGGATATGACTGAAATCCCCCTTGGGAGGCTGAGTTAGGTAGGAAGGTCACTTGAGCCTGTGAGCTGCAGACCAGCCTGTACCACATAGAGACACTGTTTTTTTTTCTTTGCAGATGTGTGTGTGTGTGTGTGTGTGTGTGTGTGTGTGTACACTTGTGTGTAGAGACCCTGGACATCATCGCCCAAGTGCTGTGCACCATTTTATTGATAAGGTCTCTCACTAGCCTATAACTTACTGAATAAGGCTGCCTGGCTGGCCAGTGAGTGTCAGGGATCTTCCTGTCTTCTCCTTTCCATCCCTGGGATTATCAGTAGTAACCCCCCACCCAACAAAAATATATTAAATTTTTTTTTTTGACAGTTTCAAGCATGGACATAAGGAATTTTAGTTGTTTTCACCTCCTCCGATTCTCCTTGCTCATCCCCCTTCTCCCAATGAAGCTCTTCTTCCCAGTAAGTGCTCCTTGAGCTTTGATGTCGAAAACAACATTTTTTTTTTTTTTTTTAATTTGTTGTGGGTGGGAGGTTACTCAGTGGAGTAAGGGCAGATTACCAGTGACTACACCACTGAAGAATACCCCCTTTCCCAACAACTGTTAATTGCTAACAGTTCCTCAAGGAGCATGGGGCATCATGGACTCCCCCCCCCCCCCCCCCCCCCCCCCCCGCCTCCTCCCCCATTCATGATGAAGTGTTGATGAGCCCAATCATCTGAAGGTACTGTGCAGATAAGCACAGCTAAGTGCTCTGTCACATCCGGAAGACATCTTTTTGTGACACGCCTTGCCGTTTTCTGGCTCTGGCATTGCTTCTCTCCCCACTTCAGTCATATTTCCTGAGCCTTGATGGCGGTGATATAGCTACCCTGTTTACGGGGGCGCACCTCATTACCATGTAGTCCCAGCATTTTGGTCAGTTATGGGTCTCTACATTAACCTATACCCCATGCAGGAAGCTTTTCTGACAAAGGCTGGGAATGGCACTAACCTATGGGTATAAACAGGAAGCCTTAGAAGATGGTTGACAATGGGACCCTTTAGCAAAGCAGTAGTCCTAGATTCCCTCGCTCTGTCTGTGACTTCCCAAAATACAGACTTTTGACAGCGTTCACAGAACCAGGGATAAGTTCTCTCCCGTGGAGTGGGCCTCAAGTCCAATCAGGAAGTGGTTGGTTACCCACATAACGTTTCTTGTATGGCAGTTCGTAACTGTAGCTCACAGGAGTCACAGCTGGATAGGACTGCTGATCATTTTTTTCTCCAAACAGTCTACGTAACACCCTCTGGAGCTATGAAAGCTACCCAGTGGGGAGGAGGCTTCCAGCCTATCTCTAATTTGATATCTCTGTGTCCTGTGACCAATGTCTTTATTTTTTTTAGCAATGGAGTATTACCATCAGGTTCTGGTGGGCAAAAAAGAGCAATGGCGATAGCCTCCATTCTTTTTATTATTATTATTATTTTTTTAAAGATTTATTTATTTATTATGTATACACTGTTCTGCCCACGTATATGCCTACACACCAGAAGAGGGCACCAGATCTCATTACAGATGGTTGTGAGCCACCATGTGGTTGCTGGGAATTGAACTCAGGACCTCTGGAAGAGCAGTCAGTGCTCTTAACCTCTGAGCCATCTCTCCAGCCCAGCCTCCATTCTTTTGAGGGTGTCTCTGGGACCTCCCTAACCGATGACTTAAACAGAGATATCCCATTTCTGGCACTGGGATTTTTGTTTACTAGCTATGACTTCTGGGAAGAAATTATCCACCAGGAGGGTACCTCTGTTTAAAGCTTTTGTTTTTAGATAATATTGTTTAATAAACTTATAAAGTAGTAGGTTTTCATATGGTGTTTACACACATCCTTAATTTTGGTTACCTCTCCTTTCCACCTTCTCTTCTCTACCTTCCCAACCCTTCTGCTTAGACCCTCCCACCTCCCAGTATTCTCCTCCCAGTATTGCGTATATGTAATACATTTTAATTAATTATCCATCCATTGATTGACATTTGAGCTGGTTACATTTTCTCACTCTTTTTTTTTGTTTTGTTTTGGTTTTTCTAGACAGAGTTTCTCCGTAGCTTTGGAGCCTGTCCTGGACTAGTTCTGTAGACCAGGCTGGCCTCGAACTCACAGAGATCCACCTGCCTCTGCCTCCCGAGTGCTGGGATTACAGGCGTGCGCCACCCCCGCCCGGCCATTTTCTCACTCTTATGATCAGAGGCACAATGTAATGGATATGCAGGTACCTCTGATGAGTTCTTTGTGTAAATATCTGAAAGTATTGAATATAGCTGGGTCCTGTGGAAGTTCTGACTTTGGCCTTTTGAAGAACCTCCATACTGACTTCCATAGTGGTTGTACCAGTTTACACTTGCATCAACAATGAACAAGTGTTCCCCCTTCCCCACATCATCACCATCATCAGTTTTATTGATTAATAGCCATCCTGATGGATTAGTTGTAAATCTCACAGTGGTTTTTTATTTCCCTGGTGGCCAAGGATGTTGAGCGCTTTAAAAAAGTGTTCCATTATTCATTTGTGATCTTTTGAGGCTTGCTGTTTAGTTGGATAAACCATGTTCTAATTGGGTTGTTTGTTTTCTTGATGACGAGATGTTTTAGTTGCATGTATATTTTGAATATTAATTCTCCGCCAGATGTATATCTGGCAAAGATGTTTGACCGTTCTGTAAACTGCCTTTTCATTAGATTGATGTTTTCATTTACTGTATGGAAGCTGTGCATGTTGGTTTTTTTATCAACTTGATACCACAAACCTAGATGTGTCTTAGAAGAGAGAATCTCCACTGGGGAATTGCTTCCGTCAGATTTGCCTGTAGACAGGTCTGTGGGGGCATTTTCTTGATTAGTGATTGATGTGGGAGGGCCCCGCCCACTGTGGGTGGTGCCATCCATAAGTAGGTGGTCCTGGGGTATTAAGAGAGCAAACTGAGCAGGCCAGGAAAAGCAGAGCAGTAAGCAGCACTCCTCCATGGCTTCTGCTTCAGTTCCTGCCTATACTTGGGTGTTTCCACTTTCTACAATAGCATCACACACACACACACACACACACACACACACACACACACACCCTCACATTGCAGTGAGCGTGGGACCACTCATCTCTGTGCCTGCTGCAATAATGGGGAGCTTCCGGGTGCCATCTGCCTGGGAATTTCCTTCATCTCTTCATGACAGATTTTCTACTTCCTGTCTTCTTCTCTTTTGGTTCAGTCTTTCTGTTTAAGTTTTTTATTCTCTAGTAGTTTTCCTGAGAAAAGACACCAACAGAGCAAGTTCAATGGACTGTATGGCTCCAGCGCCTTTATTCCAGCCCACGACAGACTGGTGATTTAGATGGATCTAGGTATGAACTCCCTTCATTCAGAATGTGGGCAACATTCCATTGCTTCTATCTTTTGATGTTGCTCCTGGGAGGTTCTGCCAGCGTGCTTTTCAGTCCTTTGCACAGGATGACTGTTTCTCAGTGCTGGGATTTTGTCCGGGTTGAACCTGTTTGAACTTGTGCATGCTGTCACAATCTCCGTGGGTTCATATGTGTACCAGTCCTTTGGATCTAAAATTCCACAATAACCTATGTGATAGATTAGATTGCTCTTCACAGTATTTACTCCTCAGGGGCCAAAGAGATGGCTCTGCACATAACAGAACTTGCTGCTCTTGCAGAGAAGGAGGGTTTCAGTTCCCACCACCAACAGTGGTGGTTCACAGCTGCCTGTGACGCCAGCCCCAGGGAACTGGGCTCCCTCTTCTGGTCTCTGTGGGCATCTGCACATTCATACAAACAGACACATGGACACACACGGAGAACATAAATAAAAATAAAATCTTTAAGAGACATTCTTTTTTTTGTGTATCAGTGTTTTGCTTGCATGTATGTTCACCATGTGTGTGTGTGTGTGTGTGTGTGTGTGTGTGTGTGTGTGTGATACCTGCAGAGACCAGAAGAAAATGTTGGATCCCCTAGAACTGGAATTATAAATGACTGTGAGCTATCATGTGGGTGCTAGAAATCAAACCCGGGTCCTCTGGAAGAGCATCCAGTGCTTGTAACTGCTGAGCCATCTCTCCAGGCCCCCAAAAGCAAAATCTTGAAAATATCTATCTCCTCTCCTCTCCCTGTCACTTACATTGGTGGCATGACTTCCCTATTCCTAACTCTAGGCCTGGCCACTTGGCTGACTTTGTCAGTATAAGGAGGGCAGCTGAAGAGCCAGGAGAGGCTTAAAAAGCACACGTGTGCTTGGGTTTATTCTCTTCTATTTATGCCATCCCAACAGAAGAACACGCTGGTGGTCCAAAGAGGAAGATAAATAGCATGTGAAATAAAGCCAGTTAGTTCTAGCCAAGCTAAGCCTGCATCAGAACCCAGCTGAGCCCAGGCTGCAGCTGCCAACACTCAGTTGATTCACAGGTCACTGAGAATGTATTGCTGTTATTTTAGGCCACTGTGGTTTTGGATGTTTTCCACATGGCATTTTGTGAGAATAGCTTTGGGTATTGGACATTGGTACCTTATTGGCATGAGAAATTGATAACAATTATGTGAGATAGATACAAAAAAAAAGAAGCAAAAAAATGCTTTGGTTTGGGAGACTCACAGGCACAAGCAAGCTGTGATATGAGTTAGAAAGGAAATGGCTGTCTGTGTTATGCAGGGAGGGATGAAGAATTTTCAGAAGTATCAAACTTGGAAATTGGAATAGATACCAAAAATATTTGAATTTGTGCTGAAAGATGTCCGGGCAAAGGGGTGAAACTGAGAGCTAGCTGTTGTCAGCTGCATGGATGTTACAGATCCTGTTCATCAGAGAGAAAAGTGTTTAGGAAAGAGCCAGTTTTGAAGGGAAAATGTACACAGACAGGAGAGAATCCAGGGAATTCTGGGATTGCTGAGTTGAAAAATAAGGCTTCTTTATCTTGGGCCATTTGAGGGACCATATGGAAATCTGCTATGGTAGACATTCCCTAAAATATATACACATATGAACAGACTCTTAATGGAGTCACCCAATAACAGGTGGGACAGAGCCCCAACCAGACAGGCATCTCTTACCACCAAGTGAAACCTCCAATGCCAGGAATGGGTTACATCTTGTTGAATTGTTGGCCAGAAGGGCCCCCATGGAAAACCCCCCAAACCTCAGGCAGTTGTCAAGGCTTTGGTGGCTCCTCACCAACTGATAGTAAGGCCCTGGGAACCAAGAGGCTGTGGTGATATTGTGTCCCCCAAAATATTGTGCGCCCTAATAAACTTATCTGGGGTCAGAGAACAGAACAACCACTAGATACCGAGGCCAGAAATTGGTGGCACACACACCTTTAATCCTAGCATTCCTAAGCAGAGATCCATTCAGATCTCTATGAGTTCAAGGCCACACTGGAAACAGCCAGGCATGGTGACTCACGCCTTTAATCCCAGGAAGTGAGCCTTTAATCCCAGGAAGTGATGGCAGAAAGCAAAAAGGTATATAAGGCGTGAAAACCAGAAACTAGAAGCTTTTTGGTCTGGTTAAGCTTTCAGGCTTTTGAGCAGCATAGTTCAGCTGAGATCCTATCTGGATGAGGACTCAGAGGCTTCCAGTCTGAGGAAACAGAATCAGCTGAGGAATTGGTGAGGTGAGGTGGCTGTGGCTTGTTCTGCTTCTCTGATCTTCCAGCATTCACCCCAATAACTGGCCTTGGGTTTGTTTTTTATTAACAAGACTCTTTAATATTCATGCTAGGAGGCAGAAGCAGAAGTGGCCTCGTGTAATATGATTTCTAATGACCCACTGAAATTCTTTTTTTGCTTTGTGTTTCTACACCTCTGGACTCTTCAAGGTTAGAGGTTCTGTTCCTCAAATAAAACACGCTCTTGACAAAAGACATGCAGCAATGGCCTCATTGTGCCACATTCTGTAATTTTTTGAGATAGGGGCTTGCTGTGTAGCCTAGGCTGGTCTCAAACCATGACCTTCCTTCCTCTGCCTTGCAGGTGCTAGGATTTTAGGGGTGGTGGTTTGAATGAGAAATGCCACCCACAGGCTCGTGTAGTGAACACTTGTTTCCTCAGCTGACAGTGCTGTTTGGGAAAGTTATGGAACCTTCAGGGAAGGGATCCTGGCTGGAGGAAGTGTATGGAGGGGGGGTGGGGGGGTGGGGATGGGGTGGGGGGGGTGGCATGGGTGGGATGGGGCGGGGCCTGGAGATTTGATAACGTGTCCTCACTTCCTGTTCTCTTCGTCTACTTCCTGTGTGCTGATGAAATGTGACCGGTCTGCTTCTCAACTGCCAGGCCAGCCTCACACTCCCGCTGCCAGGCCTTCGCCACCGTGATGGACTGTATCCCCTCTGGGACTGTACACCAGAACAAACCGTTTCCTTCCCTAACTTGCCCTTGTCAGAGTCTTGTGTCACAGCAACAGAAAAGGAACTAGCACTCAGTCTGTATTTGTCTGCACGTTAGACCGTTTGTATCCTAAGGCCCACAGGTCAAAAGAGGAGCAGGATTCTGGCAGAGAAAATTGATTTTTGGTCAGAAGTAAGATGTGGGACTACTCGTACACAATGTGGGGAGAGAGGAAGGCATATGTAGGTCACTTGCAGGGATCCTCATGAGCATCTTTTCAAATCTCATCCTCTACTTGTAAATAGGCACCACAGTCAACTGGGCTAAAAAGCTGTTATTACCAATGGCTAAGGCATTTCTAGAACGATGGTAAATCACCAGGAGAGCCATCAAGAACTGCAGAACTGAGAGTGAGGGATCTCAGACTGCATGGTGCAAGAATAAATACTGCTTGTGAGCTCAAGACAAACAGTAGCACCAGACGTTACTGTCATCATCAGAAGAGAGGCCCATCAAAGTCATGGAGAGTTGAACCTGTGCAGGAAAAAATATGGATTATCTCAACCACAGAGGCACTGCTCATGCGTCCCTTTAGGAGAATCTGCCATGGAAGGCATGATTGACTGACAGCACCAGGTCTCTGCCTTTGGCTCCACCATGATGTGGACAGAGGCCATGTTTCCTTAGATTACACTGGCCAATTATTGGATAACATGCTGGTGCCAGGCTGTGCTTGCCTGTTACGGGACCCTATCGTGAACATTTGCTTCAGAGGCTCCCCTTTGCTGTGGCTGAGACCTTCTCAGAACAGTGTTGGAGTCTGAAGCATTTCCCAGTCTGGCCTGTCTTCGCTATTTCCTGGGTACTGACCTGCACTTTGGTCTGAGGCCTCTCCCACCTGCTCCTGATCGCTACCCCTTCACCCTTTACAGGTAGTTCTCTCTGTAAATCTCTTCCAAACCCATTCTCATACAAACATATGCTCAAGAAAATCCAATGCTGTAAATGCCTCGCGGCACTTGATGGCGCTAGCTAATTGATTCTGCATGCATTGTTTTCATTCACTGTGCTAAACAGGGGAGACTCTTCAACTGGGGAACTTCAGACTTCCAGTTGGAGGAAATCTGTGTTGCTTTTGAAAACCTTCTTCCCAAATTTCTCTTTCTGAAAGTCCTAGGAGTTGAATGTTGGACGACATCAGGATCAAGCTTCTACTTTTTTCTTGTCTAGCTCTCATGTCTTTGTCTTCCAGCTCTGTTTTCTCGAGACTTCCACGACGTCATCATTCCAGTTTTTGTTCTTCACTTCTAAGAGCCTGTTACTGCGCTAGTTACTTCCTTTCCGGATGATGCCATTTTCAATCTCATGAACGCACCCCCCCCCCCATCTATTTAAGGATGGTGTATTAGTTACTTTTCTTGTTGCTGCAACCAAATACCCAACAGGGAGCTATGTTAAGGAGGAAATGTTTATTTTTGTCCACAGTGTGAGGACGCAGTGCACCAAAGTAGGGGTGGGGTGGAGACACAGGTGGTGACTTCCGGATGTGGCTGCAGGAGTGTGAGGCTGCTTGTTCACATCTAGGAAGGTCTGGGAGCAGAAAGTGAGGAGTGTTCATGTTAGTCCGGCTCCCCCAACCCTTCCCTTCTTATTTAGTCCAGGACCTCAGGCAGTGGATTGGGGTGTGTGGTTTCCCCCAATCCCTGTTAACTCTTGTCTGGAAATGTCCTCAGACGTGCTCAAAGGATGCTATGGTGATTTGAATTAGAATGGCCCCATGGGGTCATTTATTGGAATGTTTGGCTCCCAACTGGTAGATTGTTTAGGAGGCATTAGGAGGTGTGGCCTTGTTGGAGGAGGTGTGTCACTGGGGATGGGCTTTGAGGTTTCAAGAGTCCACATCAGGCTCAGTCTCTCTCTCTTTACCTCATACTTATAGACCAGATGTAAGCTCTCAGCTGCTGCTCGGGCGCTGTGCCTATTTACCTCTGGCTGTGCTCCCCACTGTGATGATAAGGAACTGACCCTCTGAAACTGTAAGCACACTCAAATGCTTCATCTTATAAGTTGCCTTGGTCAGGGTGTCTCTGCCCATCCATAGAACAGTAACTAAGACAGATGCCTTGATAATACCCTGCATATTTATTTATCCAATCAAGTTGACAATCAAAATTAACCATTACAAGTCTACCATTTGTCCTCTTGACACCCAAACACATCACTTTAAACCATGATAGCCCAGCCCCGGCTCCCAAAATCTCATAGCCATTTTACAACGTAAAATGCAATCAATCCAGCTTCCAAAGTCCCATAGTCTTAACAGTATCACGTTGTTCAAAAGTCACAAGGGAACCTTGGAAATACATCTCTCAGTGCTTGTTTTCCGTGAGTGTGTCCCAGAGGCTCTGTCCTCTCAGCCATTCTCTTTTCAGGTGAATTTTTTTTTTTATCTTACACCTTCCACGAGAGGTGTCTTGCCATCAAAGTACCTTTCCTATCGCCACAGGATAAAGTTTGAAGTTTCTCCTTAATGGACCCTGTCTTTAACAGTTCCACCAACCCTTCCCGCTCTGTCTGCAACCTTTTCATGATTTTTACAGCATCAATGCTCATTCCTTGCCAAATGTTTTTTCACGTTTTCTGCTTTCTTGTGCTGTAAACCTGGGTAAATGCAATAAGCACTGACCATTCCACCACCTGAATGATAGACTGTCTAGGAATTTCCTCTGTCAGAAAAAAATGAGTTCATTACTTTTGGATTCAGCTTCACTCAAGTTTTCAGGACACAGGCAGAATGTAGTCAGATGATGCTAGGATGTGGCTCCTTTAATGTGATTTGAGACAGAGGGTTCTCCTGGCCTGACATGCGTATCTAGTTTTCATTTTATTTGTGGCTTAAGGAGAAACAGAGACAATTATTTGTACATCGCCTTAAAGAGGGAGTCTTCCACGCTATTTTCATGTAAAAGGGTGAACACTTACTCCATGGCTAGTGTGTGACTCCCCAGGAGAGCCTGACCAAGGAAGGCTAGACACCACACATGGAGGGTGCATGGATGTGGCTGGATTGAAGTGTGATCAGGCTGCGAGAGAGGATGCTTCCAGTGACCTATCGAGAAAGGGGACGAGAACTACAGCTGGCTTGAGAATGGTCTCCAGCAGGAAAGGATGTGAGGAGTTCAGTGTGGATGGCTGCCTAGGCCAGAGTCAAAGCGGAATCACATTACTTGGGTTTCTGCCCAAGATTCCTAGTAACCATATTAGTATGTCTTTGTGCTTTCACTTGAGGAGAGGTGGCTGTGTGATTCTTAGCATCTTCATATAGAGCAGAAAACACCAACAGTCAAATTTGAGTGTCTGGAAGTATCCCTAGTATACATGTAGGAAACACCTTGTGATGGTTAATCTTAATCTCAAGTGTCAATTTAATGAGATATAAAATCACCTGGGGGATGGGGCTCCTGGTATACGTATGGGGAAATTATCTTTTTTTTTTCCTTTGGAGACAGGGTTTCTCTGTGTAACAGTTCTGGCTGTCCTGGAACTCGCTTTGTAGACCAGGATGAGCTGCAAACTCACAGAGATCCACCTGCCTCTGCCTCCTGAGTGCTGGGATTACAGACACACACCACCACTGCCTGGTGAATTATCTTAATTAGACAACTGGGGTCAGAAGACCTGCCCACTGTAGGTGGCATCATTCACCAAGCTTAGGTCCTGGACTGTATAAAAAGTAGGAAGGAAGCCGAATACAAATATTCATCATTCTCTTCATCCTGAATGAAGATGCCATGTGAACAGCTGCTCATTCATTAGTTTCTTACTGAAAGAAGATGCCTATGAACAGCTGCTCATTCATCAGTCTCTTCTTCCTGAAAGAAGATGCCATGTGAACAGCGGCTTTAAGATTTTGCTTCCTTGACTCCCCTGCCATGAACTGTGAGCCGAAATAAACTCTTCCTTCCATACATTGTTTTTGTCAGAGTGTTTTACTATAGTAGCAGGAAAAACAACTAAGACAGACTTCCTTTCAAAATGTTCATGTTAGACCCTTGCTCCCATGCGAACTCTTCTTTGCCCTCATATTTTTTGATTTTGTCTAATTGGAGAATTTTCTACAGGAGTAAAATTATATATATTTACATATATATACACATTCACACACACACACACACACACACACATAGTGTGTGGGATGATGTCATTAAATCACCCCAAAGTCCCAGTAGACCTAGGAAGACAGTGAACCCTCAGCCTCACCACTCATCACAAATGTGTTGCTCACCCTAGAAGACATTAGAAACAAGAATGGATACCCAGATGCCAGAGAAGACACTGTCCACTTCCTCCTGGCTTTCTGTCTTTGTAGTGAGAAAAATTTCAAACCAAGGATCTGAACATTAGTGTGACAAATCCACAGGCATTTATGGAGTCAGGACTGAACATATAAAATCAGTGTCAGCCTTGGACCCCAGAGTTTTCTCCTCTCTGCTCCATCCCACCCTGATGCTACCTCAGTGTCTCCCTTTCCTGCCCACCTTCAAGCCTTCATTCACAGGTCCTGTTTTCAGGTCTGAAGTTGATGATGCCAGGAGTTTTCACAGGCTAGTAACATGGCAGGATTTCTGCCACAGATCTTGTATATTTTGAGTGTAACAGTTATGGTAGGATTCTCAGCTTGAGAATCCCTTCCAGAACAAAGCATTTTTAGAACATATGTTCATCCAGAGTCTACTGTGATGATTATCAACACGTTCTTATTTTCCACTATTAAATTATCAAAGATTCTACATGGCATTTATTTAGGGAAAACAGATGAGTTCCTAGTGCTCACTTCCTAACTGAAATGACTCATGTTTTGGGAAGCCAAAATGGGGGGGGGGGAATAACTTGCTGTTCCCACTTTGTTTTTGTTTGAGACAGAGTCTCATGTAGCCCAGGATAGACTCAAACTCACAATGTAGCCGAGGTTGGCCTTGGACTCTTCCTCCACTTTCCCATGATGATGATGGTATGTGTCATCATACGCAGCTCTGTTTTTGTTTCCTTCTACATGCTGCCATTTCCTATAATCTATAATATTTTCCTACTTTGTGTATCCACCAATCTAAAATATTGTATAAAGATAATTCTTTTTTTTCTTAAACATTACCCATAATCCAAAAATGAAGAAAACCTCCGGACTGTAGTCCTTGGAACAACACTTTTAACATTGGCCAAAGCAATTCATTAGAAACTTAGACATGAACGCAGAGGCTGAAGTGGTCACAGGTGAAACATAAAAACTAACAATTTTATGACCTGACTCTCCGGTGACTTCCCGGTGTAGTTGGGAGTCTTTAGTATGAGTTTATTTAAAGCCGGGATTTTCCTGGTGAGGACCGGCATGGCTTGAGTTGTCAGAGTGTGCCTTCATTTTGCCTCTGGTTCTTCTGCTGGAGCCCTCAGCTGGGTCCCGTGTGTCTTCTGGACTCAGTCTTTCAACCTCACAGGAAATTCTGATCTCATGGCATGTAAGATTCCCTTCATTCAGTACTCGAGGCCAGTAGGATAAACAGTTAACATTTATCAGTTGGTCTCTTTGATATAACCCTTTGCACCTCGTTGAGACTTGATTGATGTAGAGTAAATGGTAAATATTTAAAGCACACACTGTGATGAGTTTTGACAGAGGTATTGTGTTAGCTTTCTATTACTGTAACAAAGTAACTGAGGCAACCCGATAAAGAAGATGACAGGTTGATTTTTGTTTATTTAATGTACTCTGCGTGTATGCCTTTGTGCCAGAAGAGGGCACCAGATCCCACTATGCATGGTTGTGAGCCACCATGTGGTTGCCGGGAATTGAACTCAGGACCTCTGGCAGAGCAGCCAGTGCTCTTCATGGCTGAGCCATCTCTCCAGCCCCCAACAGGCTGATTCTTGGCTTACAGTTTAGAGGTTTGTGTCTGTGGTCAGTTAGCCACACTGGTGCGTTTGGGCCTGTGTGAGGCAATCAGAACTGGGCCGCAGAGTGGAGAGATTGTTCACTTTACTGAGGCCAGGAGGCAAAAGAGAGAAAGAGAAGAGGTCAGAGTCCTCATATCCTCTTTCTGGGAACAGTGACACATGACCAGAAGACCACGGAGTGGGCCCTGCCACATCATGGTTCAAACACCCTGCAGTATCACAGGGGCTGGAACTAAGCCTTTGACACATGCCTCGGTGGACACTTCTCCAGACTGTCACATGTATCTACTCACAGACCTTTACTACATTCAAGATCTCTTAGTATTATTGCTCTTCACAGTCTCCTTTTGGCCTTCAACAATTACTAATCTGTGTGTAGCTTGGTCTGTTTGAGGGGCCCCTGACAGTGGGATCAGGATCCATCCCTGGTGCATGAGCTGGCTTTTTGGAGCCCAGTGCCTATGGTGGGACACCTTGCACAGCCTTGATGCAGGGGGAGGGGCCTGGACCTACCTCAGCTGAATGTGCTGGGCTTTGCTGACTCCTCATGGGCCATACCTTTTTGGAGGAGGGGATGGGGATTGGCGTGGGGGAGGCTGAGGAGGAGCAGGAAGAGGGATGAGGGAGGAATCTGTGGTTGGTATGTGGAATGAATAAAAAAATTTTAATACAAAATTACTAATCTGCTTTATATCGCTGTGGATGAAGGTTTTTTTAAGAATTGCATGTGAATTTTGGGAGGGAGGGGTGTGTGGCTGCTTTCATTTAGCAGTTTCTCAAAATAAAGACAAGTGTACATTAAAAAAGCATTCATTCATTCATTGTGTGTGTGTGTGTGTGTGTGTGTGTACCACCGCATGAATGAGGAGGTCAGAGGACAACTCTGGGAGTATCTCCTGTCATGTGAGTCCTGGGAATTAAACTCAGGTCATCAGGCTTGGCAGGAGGTACCTTTACCCACTTAGCAGATCAGCCCCATATAGGGACAATTTTAAGCATATTGGAAGTACTTTCAAGCAAGTATATAATCTATAATTCATAAATGGGGGGATGAGGGAGTCTGTGGCAAGCAGGTGCCATGCAGCACAGATTTCCAAATGGAGTCTCTTTGTTTTTCCCTTTTTGGTTCCCAGCTGCTGTGTGTTGAGCAGACACAGCACAGTTAAACAGTGGCATCATGTCCCTAAGAATCTCCCCTCATGGAATCCATATTGTTCATTTTGTGACCCTTCCTGAAGTTCCTCTAATGACGTGTGTGTGTGTGTGTGTGTTTGTGTGTGTGTGTGTTCATTTATGTACAGGTGCCCATGAGATGGCTAGAGGACACATTCAGGTGTCATCTTCGGGGATGCCACCACCTCGTTTGAGGTAGGATCTCCCATCGATCAACTTGGAGATCACAATTATGTGAGATCCCAGCGATTCTCCTTCACTTCCTCAGCCCTGGGATTACAAGCTCACACCACCATGCCTGACATTTTTATGTGGGTTCTGAGGATCAGACTCAGTTTCTCACCCTTTCAAGGCAAGCACTTTATCAACTGAGCCATCTTCTTAGCCTGATGACAGCCCTTTGGACAACTAAACTACCCACTTAAAGAGAGAGCATCACTAAGAATTCATGAAGGCAGTGGCTGGTGAGCTGTCTCTGTCCTAACACTCATCTGAAGCGGGTTTCAATAGGAGGTGGAGGTTTGTGTCCAGGAGGTGGACTCTAAGAGGTACTGAAGCACAGGAGGCGGAGTCTATTGGGAGATTTGAATGAGACACATCCCGAGAGACAGGGCAGCCGTAGGGTTACAGAAAGGTCAGATACTAGAATAAAGACTCAAAGAAGACAGTGAAGGGCAAATAAAGATGTGGAACAAAGCAGCAACACGTCATGTTAAGAATCCCCCTGCTGGGGCTGGAGAGATGGTTCAGCAGTTAAGAGCGCTGGCTGTTCTTCCAGAGGACCTGGGTTTGAGTCCCAGCACCTACATGGCGGCTGGCTCCTGGGACCATCTGTAACTCAAGTCTCAGGGGATTTGAGGCTCTCTTCTGGCTTCGTAGGGCACCAGGTATGCACATCCGGCACAGACATACGTGCAGGCATGACACCCATACACATAAAAGAGATTAAAAAAAATTAAAGGTCATTAAAAAAGAAGACTCTCCCTGCTGAGGGCAATCACTAGTCTATCTTCTTTTTGTTTGTTTTTTAAGTTACCTTTCATGTATCTTGTGCGTGTGTGTGTGTGTGTGTGTGTGTGTGTGTGTGTGTGTGTGTAGGAGTCACAGGACAACATGAAGAGTCAGCTCTCTTGTTCTGCCGGGTGAGTCCCAGGGATTGAACTTAGGTTGTCAGACTTGGTGGCAAGCACCTTCACCTGCTGAGTCGTCTCACTCTTCCCAGAATAAGAGAATTCTCGCTCTCTAAACCCAGCCAATATCATTATTGCCCTGTGGATGAAACTCTCTTGCTGGCTGGACCAGGAAGCCCAGTATCAGCTACAACATTGGTTCCGTGAGAAAATGTACCCAAACATCAAACTGGATGATCTACAAAGAAAGTTTTAAACACTCCCCATTATACTCCAAGGAGTCTTTAGGCATGTAAATCTTAGTTACAGCGAGCTGTATTATAAAGGAAATATTTTCACAGAGATAACTCTTTTAATCTATAGGCAATATAGGTCATTAAAGCATTCTGCTCAGACTTGGGGCCCATAAGTGGAGGATGTTATGGAGAGATTGGAGTGGAGCCAGGGGAGACAAAGTGAATGATGAAAGGTTTTGAAATACAGCCCTTCAGGGAAAAGTCTCCATTAGCTCAGAAGAGAGAGGTGTGCGTAGACTGAATATCAGTCTTCACACTATGGAGGGATGCTACATTATTGACACCTAGTCGTCTTTTCTCTGTCCACAGAGGGCAGTATCAAAGGAAATGAGTTTAAAATGCAGAGGAAGGGATTTAGACTGGTCATCTGCCAACCCAAAGATCGGAGACCCACTCCAAGTACTCAAGAGGCCATCTCACCAGGGAGCAGCTCATTCCTGAGACTCTGTTTGATTTCTCTGATTGCATGTCAAGTTCATGTAGACCTGCTCATCTGCTTACAGGTGTTTATTTGTTATATTTGTAAACTGGTGAGCTGGGTCCAAAAGCACGAAGTATGAAGTGGACTGAAGTGTGAACAATCCACATAAGAGCAGTCTCGGCCTTCAGCCTGTCTCTGACAATGCTGCCCAGAGGGGAATGGGGTCTGGAAACAGGGTGGTTGACAAGATTGTTGATTCAGCTCTGTGACACATTTGGTACCATCGGGCCACATCTCAGGTCTTGTGGGGGCAGTTCTTTTTTTTGTTTTGTTTTTTCGAGACAGGGTTTCTCTGTGTAGCTTTGTGCCTTTCCTGGAACTCACTCTGTAGCCCAGGCTGGCCTCGAACTCACAGAGATCCGCCTGTCTCTGCCTCCCGAGTGCTGGAATTAAAGGCATGCGCCACCACTGCCTGGTCCACTGTTACTTTTCAAAGTAGGCCTTTACAGGTTAGAGCCGGGTGCCTGTGGAAGCAAGCCTGCCTCTGCCTCCCAAGTGCTGGGATTAAAGGCGTGCGCCACCACCGCCCGGTTGTGGGGGCAGTTCTTGGCAGTCTGTATGTGTTCAGGGGAGTGTGGACAACCCGGAAAAGAACAACCAAGACTGAGAGAAGAATCTAGAAACTGGGTCACACGGGACAAGTTGCAGGAACCGTGTGTTGCCTGGGAAGTGAGGGGGCAGGAAAGAAGCTGTTTGCAAAGATTTCCAAGGGCTTTCAGGTGGAGAGGAGATTAGAGTGGTTCTCAGCGGTTCCAGAGGGCCAGTGTGGGGGCAAGGAGCCCAGGTTGCAGGGACAGAATGTCAGCCGAGAAGGAAGCAATTGTAATTATTACAGATGATCAAAGGAATTGTGGTGTCTAGTGACGTAGGAAATATTTGTGCAGAGATTAACTATCAAAAGAACACTGGAGGGGGAATTTCTGAACTTTTTTTTTCATCTTGTTAATCAGATAAGAGGTTTTTTTTTTTTTTTTTTTGAGATAGTGATCCAGCAAGAAGCCCAAGCTGACTTTCGACTTGTAATCCTCCTGCCTCAGTCTCTCCAGAGCACCGGCATCAGACGCACAGGGATCACCACCACACTCAGATGGAACTTCTTGGAAAGTGAGGGCTTAGCAGAAGTCTTTTTTTCTTGTGGTGCTCCAGAGGGGTGAGCCTTGCAATCTTAACCACTAGAGGGACTCAGGGCAGCAACATTGCTGGGCCACCATCCACTCTGCCGTGAAATCGCAACGGACGCTAGCCCTCGTTTGGTCTCCACTGTTCTGTGGCCTGCCCTATCTTCCTCGTAAATCTTGCTGGAATGAAAAGATCTTATTAAACTCATCAACTTCCTAGAGGCCTCTGTACATGAGGAACACTCAGGGCTATTTACCGTCTATTCAATGTTCCATTTGTATACTAAACAGGCCTCTTCTAGGAATCCAAGCACTTCTTAAAAATAACAACAAAAAGAATTAAAACCTGTGAATTTAGAAAATATAAAAATTTGCAAACATTTAAGCATTGCTTTATGCATGCATTTACATGTGCACACACATATATGTACATAAGCATGTATATGTATAAATGTATATATATCCATACACATATGTACATATATATATATTTATTCTTCTAAAATCACGATATACCTGAAACTCTTAAATGCTTTAAATGTCCTATAGGCAGAAATGCACAGGCAAACCATCAGAACGCTGCATACACGAAGTAAGCGGTGGATCTGGCTGTGCAGTTGAGATGATACAAAAAAAAATATTGACAGCGCCACCTGGTTTCTTCTCGGTACTTAAAGTAAAATGCTGGAGGGCATGGGTGGCAGGGAGACGCTGGCAGGCAACAAAAGGCACCGGAACTCAATGATTTTTGAAAATTCTCAATCCTTGCAGAGGCAAAAAGATGTAAAATTATGAACTTTCCCTGGGGCGCTGGTGAGATGGCTCCATGGTTAAGAGCATGTGCTGCTTTTACAGAGGTTCAGAGTTGGGGTCCCAGTATCTGCTTCCCTTGGCTCAGAACATCCTCTAAGCCCAGCTCCAGGGGATCTGCTCATGTGGGCACTTAACTCACATACATAGGTCTGCACACAAACAGTTAAAATAAAAATAAAGTGCAGGAGGGCACATGCCTTTAATCCCAGAACTTAGGAGGCAGAGGCAGGCAGATTCTCTGTGAGTTTGAAGCCAGCTTGGTCTACAGAATGAGTTCCAGGACAGCCAGCGCTATGTAGAAAGACCCTGTCTCAAAACAACCAAATAAAATTAAATAATGAGCCGGGCGGTGGTGGTGCACGCCTTTAATCCCAGCAGTCGGGAGGCAGAGCCAGGTGGATCTCTGTGAGTTCAAGGCCAGCCTGGGCTACCAAGTGAGCCCCAGGAAAGGCGCAAAGCTACACAGAGAAACCCTATCTCGAAAAACCAAAAAATAAATAAATAAATAAATAAATAAAATAAAATAAATTAAATAATGAAAACAAAAATAAAAAAAGAAATTATGTTGGAGCATGGAATTCAAATGGAGGGCGAAAATCCCCAGTGGAGATTGTACAAGTTCTGTTAAAACTGCGAGGAGGTCAAGCATGTGCAAGCCTTCCCAAGACACAAAGGATAAATGAAGTTCACAGTTTCTGTCTAGTGATGACGTCATTTGGAAGCTCAATGGAGCCGTCCTTTAACCCCTCAGCAGGAACCCACATAGATAAAGAAGGGTTCAACTCAAAGAGCTGTGGACACAGCTTTCATGTAAGGGGAAATTCATGGGAAACCCACAAGGTATTTGAGGAAATCATTTCTGCAAAAACACCACCAAACTGAAATGGATGGAAAGGGCACAAAATGATAAGGTGGATCTCAAAATTGCACCAGCAGGAAGCAGGTTCCCTGAAAAAAGAAAGACCCAGAGGGTGTGATCAGCCTGGCCTGGGGGATTATTCCCTGGAATTATACACCCCTGAAATCTGCCGTGGAATTTTTCAAGAAGCCTTCAGGTTGCAGGTTTTAAGATTGGCAATTTTATTTATTTATTTATTTTTTTAATCTACTCTTATTTCTAGACAGGGTCTTGCAGTGTATCCCAGGCTGGCCTAGAACTCGCTGTCCTGCTGCCGTGACCTTCTGTGGGCTAGCATGTGGGAGCCCGCAGAGGTTTCCTAGTGAGATCTGAGCTTGCTTTACACAGCAGGGCTGCATTAGGGGATGGCATGACCACGTGCATGGTTACCAGGTCTGGGATCGTCTGCACTTGGCTGTGCTGGGGGGAGGTCTTTTGCTCCATCCTTGGCATGCCTTTAAAAGCCCTTTAGCAGTGACAGAAGGGGCTGGTGGGTTCAGACCCAGGCCTTCCCGAGGCTATCCTGTGTTTCTGTCTTTCCTCTCATCATCTAGGTATCTCTTTCTATCTAAATATTTCCCACTTCTCCCTGCTCAAGAGTACCTTGGTCGTAAAAGTGGGGCCTGGTCCCCCACACTAGCATTAGAGGCATGTACTACCACAATGGCTAGTAACTTTTTAACCTTTTTAAATGGGCATTGCTATACCTATTTGACTAGCACTGTTCCTCCATGGAGTTAGGAATCACATGATTTGTCTTTCGTTTTACAGATTGAGAGGAAGTATACCCAAGGGGCCTCAGCCACAGCTGGACCTGGTTTTAGATGCTGCTGCTGTGTACTCTGATAAGATGCTGGTATGGTATGAGATTCTTGGGTACCTTAAGAGGGAGTGAATGTATTCTGCCTGCAGGAGTGATACACATCACTGGGGGTCAGAGGGGAAGTGGTGATGGACAGGAGCTAGGGAATCCCTGATAGCTTCATTCTCAGGTTTCACCCTTTGCCTTAGTTAGGATTTCTACTGCTGTGAAGAGATACCGTGACCATGGCAACTCTTATAAAGTAATGCATTTAGTTGGGGCTGGCTTACAGTTCAGAGGTTTAGTCCATTATCATCATGGCGGGAAGCATGGCAGCATGCAGGCAGACATGGTGCTGGAGGAGCTGAGAGTTCTACATCTGGATCCATGGGCAGCAGAAGCAACTGTGTGCCACACTAAGCATGGCGTGAGCATAGGAGACCTCAAAGTCTGCCTCCACGGCAATACACTCCAACAAGGCCACACCTCCTAAGAGTGCCACTCCCTATGGGGGCCGTTTTCTTTCAAACCACCACACCCTCATATGCTGTCTTCCTCTTGAGTATGGAGGGGAAAAGAGCGTCATGACTGACTTCTTATGAAGCAAGTCTGGCATGGGACATATATGGCTCTGTGTGCACGATTACATAATAAAGCCCAACCCCATCTTTCCAGGGTGCTCTCCTTGACTGGATTAGAAGGAGCAAGCTGCCGTGTTGTATGGAGAGTGCTACACAGTGAGGCGGTTAAGGCAGCCTCCAACAGACACACGGCAACGAAATGAGGTCCTCCGACCAACAACATGCAGGAAATGAACGTTCTAAGCCACATGAGTTTGGGGGCAGAGGCGACCATAGCAAAAAACTGAGGTATCAAGGCAATAGGCGAGAAGGGAAGAGAACAGTGGGCCAGTACTCAAGGAATTTGACCCAGAACTCTGCGGAGATGCATTGAAACCTAGGTCAGTTCGTGTTGCCTTTGGCCCTCTTAGTAAGGATATGGCACAGAAGCCGGGATTCCTCATGATAGACCTAAGCACACATGCCTGTCTGGCCCAGGAGTCAACAGACTGAAGGAGAATCTGGGGAAGAGTAGGTGCCAGTCCAGATGCCCATTCATGTTACAGAAGAACCCAACTGACCAGAAATGAATATTAACTACAAAGTGATGACTCCGGTATGGTCTTAGTTTTGCTTGCAGTTGCTGTGATTAATCAACTTTAATAGAGAAAGGGTTTATTTAACTAAAAAACTCCAGGTTATAGACCATCATTTTGGGACAGTCAAGGCAGAGACTCCTAACAGCTACTCATATCCACAGTCAAAAAGCAGGGAGAGAATGAAGTACATGCATGAGACTCGTCTCACCTTCTTCATTCTTAAACAGCCAAGGGCCCAAACCAAGGGGATGGTGCCACCCCCAGTGGGCAGAGTATTCCATTAACCAACATGATCAAAATAATCCATCATAGATATGACCACAGGCCAACTTGACTTTGACAGTCTCCTTATTGACACTCTCTCCCAAGGTGATTCTACTTTGTGTCAAAGTTGACAAAACTATTACAGGTACCTAAACAGCAATACAGAACAGTCAACACATGTGAGTGTAATTGCCTTTTATACCTAACATTAAAGCGACAATCCTCACTTTCCACAGCTCAAGTAGCTACTGTATGGAGAGTTCTCTTGCATGGCTTTACTAAACCATGCATCTCCATCTGTCAGTGTTAGCTTGGGTTGGTTCCAGGTGTTGACTGTTATGAATCAGCCGCCACAAATATTAGCATATAAATCTTTAGGGGGATGCATTTTTAGTCTCTTGAGTAGGTTTCTAGTGACTGTATGGTAAATGCATGCTTAACTTTAAAAATAAATGTGGCAAATGATTTTCTAATTCTCCATTCCTATCAACAGTGTGGAACTATATGAATCTCATTCACCTGCAGCTCACACATGCACCCCTTGGCTTTTCTCTCATCTTCCTTTTCTTTCACTTCTATGTCCCCAAAATTATTTCCCCCCACACTATATGCACCAAGTCATTGTTTTGGAGATACCCATCCTAAAGCAGTTCATCATGGGACTTGTTATAAGTTGGGGTGCATCTATGGACAAGGGACAATGGGGGACTCTGGTCAATAGAAGGTACAAGTGTGATATAAGTCAATTGCTGAAGGCAGAGAACCCTGCAGGGGATTCTGGGAGGGCATCTGTTGACTGCTGGGGGGCATGCACAATGGTATGAGATGTGGGGTTTGCGCTCCAACTACAGTCACTGGGATTCTCTAAGAGGCTGTGAGCTTCCTGTCGCAGAAAGAGCTCAAGAATTGATTGAATGCTCCACTGTCAATGACACTGTCAAAAAGACTCCTGGGAGAGCAGACCAGGTGTCCCCAAAAGATAATAGCTTGCAGTTATGAAGCTACACACGTTCTCTCCTCTAGGTGTATAGTGTGCTTTGTCATGCCCATTTCATCCATGAGGAAGTAAGACACAGGCAGGTTAGGTAAGTAGCCAATGTCACACAGCATGCAAGGCCAGACACCTTAGGCTTTCTAGATATCTTACTCTCAGCCACTGTCCTCAGTGATTCTGAAACAGACGTAGTCTAAAGGCGTACACATTTGGGGCAGGGTTGTTTTTAAGATATAAATCTGTATTTAAACGTGAAAAAGATTTCACATGAAGATCCTGTTTTCCTGTTTCTATGGAAAATCGGGGAAAATCTGTCAAAACTGGCCTTGCAGACTCTGAGGTTAAGTCAACAAGTAGGGGGCGCTAAGGAGC
>CABHPQ010160943.1:7983-19083 GCA_902168405.1 Peromyscus aztecus | reverse complement strand
CATCTTGGTGGATCTTTCCTGTGATGAGTATGTAATGCCCTTCTTGATCTCTTTTGATTGATTTTAGTTTGAAGTCTATTTTGCTGGATATTAGCATGGCTACACCCAATTATTTCTTAAGACCATTTGATTGGAAAGTCTTTTCCCAGCCTTTTATTCTTAGGTAGTGTCTCTCTTTGAATTTGAGGTGTGTTTCTTGTATGCAGCAGAAAGATGGGTCCTGCTTTCGTATCCATTCTATAAGCCTGTGTCTTTTTATAGGTCAATTAAGTCCATTGATATTAAGGGATATTAATGACCAGTCATTGTTCATTCCTGTTATTTTTTGGTGGTAGTGTGTGTGTACTTCTCTTCTTTGGGGTTTACTGCTGTGGCATTATCTATTGCCTGTGTTCTCATGGGTGTATCTGACTTCCTTAGGTTGAAATTTTCCTTCTAGTGCTTTCTGTAGGACTGGGTTTGTGGATAAGTATTGTTTAAATCTAGCTTTGTCTTGAAATGTCTTGTTCACTCCATCTATGATGATTGAAAGTTTTTTTGGGGGGTATATTAGTCTAGGCTGACCTCCATGGTCTCTTAGTGTCTGCATTACATCTGTACATATCCTTCTGGCTTTCAAAGTCTCCATTGAGAAATCGAGTGTTATTCTGATGGGTTTGCCTTTATAATTCACTTGACTTTTTCCTTTGCTGCTCTTAATATTCTTTCTTTATTCTGTACGTTTAGTTGTTTAATTATTATGTGGCGAGGGGACTTTTTTGGGGGGTCTAGTCTGTTTGGTGTTCTATAGGCTTCTTGTATCTTCATAGGCATTTCCTTCTTTAAACTGGGAAAGTTTTCTTCTATGATCTTGTTGAATGTATTTTCTGTGCCTTTGAGTTGGTATTCTTCTCCTTCCTCTATCCCTATTATTCGTAGGTTTGGTCTTTTCATGGTGTCCCAAATTTCTTGGACATTTTGGGTCATGACTTTGTTGGCTTTAGTGTTTTCTTTGACTGATGAATCTATTTCTTCTACTGTATCTTCAATGCCAGAGATCCTCTCTTCCAACTCTTGCATTCTGTTGGTTATACTTGCATCTGAAGTTCCCATTGTTTACTCAGATTTTCTGTTTCCAGCATTCCCTCTGTTTGTGTCTTCTTCATTCTTTCTATTTCCCTTTTCAGGTCTTGGACTGTTTCTTTCATCTGTTTCATTGCTTTTTCATGATTTTCTTTCAGGGATTTATTCTTCTGCTTTATTTGTCCTTTCTTCTAGTTTTTTATAGCATTCTTCCCATTTTTTGTTTGTCTTTTCCTCATTTCATTTTTGATTTCTTCTATATAAGGTTCTAGCCTCTTCATGATGTTATTCATAAGGTTGCTTTCTTCTGCTTCTTCCATTTTGTGATGTTCAGGTCTAGCTGTTGGAGGAGGGTTAGGTTCTGGTGATGTTGTACTACTCTTCATTTTGTTGTATGTACTTTTGCCTTGACGTCTGCCCATCTCCTTGTGGATTTGTTCTTGGTCTTATCAGCGCTCTTGGTCCAGACAGAGCTGACAGATTCAGGAATCCTCTCTCTCTTGTCTAGACAGGAGCTCCGGGGCGAGATGGGAGCTCTTGTCCAGATGGGAGATCTGGGGCAGGAGGATGGGAGCTAGGGGCTGGTCTCTAAGTCTCAGGAAGTGGCTGGGGTCTCGGGCGGATGGGGGTGGGGGCAGGGCGTGGAGATTGCAGAGTCTGCCCCAGGTCTTGGAGAAGGGGAACCTTCCCAGTGGGGGTGGAGAGGATCCTGCCAGATGGCCAGAACCTGGGGCCAAGTTGGGCAGGTCTTCCCTGGAATAGCTGGTGCCCAGGGATGGGATCTAGGGGCAGACCTCTTTGGTTCTGAGCCTAGGCTATCACCTCTTGTCCAGATGGGAGGTCCGGGGCAGGATCTATTTGCATTCTTCTATGAACTACCATCCAGTTATGCCAGCACCATTTGTTGAAGACGCTTTCTTTTTCCATTGGACAGTTTTGGTTTCTTTGTCAAAACTCAGATGTTCATGAGTGTGTGGATTTATGTCAGGGTTTTCAATTCAATTCCACTGATCCATGGGTCTGTTTTTATGCCAATACCAAACTATTTTTATTACTATCATTCCACAGTAGTGCTTGAAATCAGGGATAGTGATGCCTCCCAAAGTTGCTTTATTGTACAGGATTTTTTAGCTATCCTGGGTTTTTTGTTTTTCCATATGAAGTTGAGTATTCTTTCAAGGTCTGTGAAGAATTGTGTTGGGATTTTGATGGGGATTGCATTGAATCTGTGGATTGCTTTTGTTAAGATTGCCATTTTTACTATGTTAATCCAACCTATCCAATATCATGGGAGATCTTTCCATCTTCTGATATCTTCTTCAATTTCTTTCTTTAAAGACTTAAAGTTCTTGTCATACTGGTCTTTCACTTGTTTGGTTAGTTACCAAAGGTATTTTATATTATTTTTGGCTATTGTAGGGATGTTGTTTCTCTTTTTTCTTTCTCAACCAGTTTATCATTTGTACATAGGAGGGATACTGATTTTTTTTAGATAATCTTGTATCTTGCCACATTATTCAAGATGTTTATCAGCTGTAGGAGTTCCCTGGTATATGATCATATCATCGCAAATAGTAAAAGTTTGACTTCTTCCTTTACAACTTGCATCTCTTTGATCTCTTTTGTTGTCTTATTGCTCTAGCTAGAACTTTGGGTACTATATTGACTAGATATAGAGAGGGGACAGTTTTGTCTTGTTCCTGATTTTAGTGGAATCACTTTGAGTTTCTCTCTATTTAATTTGATGTTGGCTGTCAGCTTTCTGTATATTTCCTTTATTATGTTTAGATATGTTCCTTGTATTCCTGATCTCTCTAAGACCTTTATCATGAAGGGGTGTTGGATTTTGTCAAATGCCTTTTCTGCATCTAGTGAGATGATCATGTGGTTTTTTTCTTTGAGTTTGTTTATATGGTGGATTACACTGACAGAGTTTTGTGTGTTGAACCATTGCTGAATCTCTGGAATGAAGCCTACTTGATCATGGTGGAGGATTTTTTGATGTGTTCTTGGATTAAGTTTGTCAGAATTTTATTGAGTATTTTTACATCAATGTTCATGAGGGAGATTGGCCTCTAATTCTCTTTCTTTGTTGCATCTTTCTATGGTTTGGGTATCAGGGTAACTATAGCCTCATAAAAAGAGTTAGGCAATATTCCTTCTATTTCTAACGTGTAGAACAATTTGAGGAGTGTTGGTAGAATTCTGCACTGAAACCATCTGGCCCTGGGTTTTTTGTTTGGGAGATTTTTTTATGACTGCTTCTATTTCCTTGGAGTTTATAGGTCTAGTTAAATTGTTTTGTCTTGTTCCTGATTTTAGTTGGTTTTCTTCTATGATTTGTTGAATATATTTTCTTTGTCTTTGAGCTGGAATTTTCTTCTTCTTCTATCCCTATTATTGTTAGGTTTGGTCTTTTTATGATGTCCCAGATTTCCTGGATATTTTGTATTAAGAATTTTTTTGGATTTGACATTTTCTTTGACTACTGAATCTTCAATGCCTGAGATTCTCTCTTCCATCTCTTGTATTCTGTTGGTTATGCTTTCCTCTGTAATTCCTGTTTGTTTCCTCAGATTTCTCATTTCCAGAATTCCCTTGGTTTATATTTTTCTTATTTCCTCTTTTTGAATTTTCAGGTCTTGAACTGTTTGCTTCACCTGTTTGACTGGTTTTTTTTCTTGGTTTTCTTGGTCTTCTTTAAGGAGTTTATTGATTTCTTCCAATTTTCTGTTTGTCTTTTCTTTAATTCCTTTAAGGGAATTTTTCATTTAAGAGCCTCTATCATCTTCATAAAGTTATTTTTAAGGTCTTTTTCTTCTGCTTCATCTGTGTTGGGATGTTCAATCTTGCTGTTGTAGAACCACTAGGTTCTGATGGCGCCCTATTGCTCTTTATGTTGTTAAATATATTCTTATTCTGCTATTTACCCATCTGGGTTTCAGATAATTATAGGTACAGGTGATGATCCTTGTGTTATCTTTGTTGGATGGGTCTTTTGTTCCTTTATTGTCTGTTTCCTTTATTATCTTTTGGCCCAAATGGCCAAGAGTTCTGGTGATTGGCTAGTTGTCAGGTTGAGTAGGGTTTTCTCAGCTGAGATTTGTGGGGATTTGGGTGCATAGATCCAGTATATCCTCCAGTTCTTCTGGCTGGTGTGGGCTTTACTTGTGCCTATGGGATCTGTTCTTCCAATTGGTGTGGGTTGTACCTGTGCCTATGGAGTCTGTTCCAAGTGATGTAGGTTTTGTCTGTGCCTGTTCTTCCAACTGATGTGGGTGATGCTTATGCCTATAGGGTCTGCTGATGTTTCTGGAGAGGGTTGTTTATGGCATGGTGAGATTGGGCATCAGAGTGGGTCTGTTCTTTCAACTGATGTAGATGTAGCTTGTGCCTCTATAGGCTGCTGATGTTGCAGGGGATGGTTGGCCACGGGGAGGATGATAGGTTTTGGTGACTTTGGGTAGTGGAGTGGGTATTGTAGGTTACAGAGTCCAATGGGTGGTGGTGGTGGTGGAGCAGTGTGCCCACAGGACTCTTACCTGCTGATGGGGCCGATATGGGAAGGGAAGGGCATGGGACATGCCCTGGGCCTTAGGACTTAAGAGGTTGGGGCAGTTTAGCTGGAACACCAGTCACTCACCTCTTCTTCCAATTGGTGCAGGTGGTGCTTGTACCTCTAGGAGCTGCTGATGTTTCAGGAGATGATTGGCCATGGGGAGTATGATGGGTTCCATTGGTTTGGGCAACAGAGTGGTCTTGTAGATTACAGAGTACAATGGGTGGCGTGAAAATATTTTCAAAATACACTTTTATCCAAAATATACAAATTTTTTGTAATACCACAGTACTAAACTTCATGTTAAAACTGAGCAACAAATCTTACCAAAGATGATATACAGAATGTAAATCAGAATATAAACAGATTCCCATCTTCATTAAGCATCTATCATTAGGCATTCTGGAAAATGTACAGTTACTGATGTATTAGAAAGAAAGTACTTGTTAAGGATTGGGGATACAGGGGGAAAGAATGTGTAGGTAGAACACAGAAGACTTTTAGGAGAGTGGAGCTATTGTGAATGATATTGTAATGGTGAGTATATGACATTGTGTGTTTTTCAAATGTATGCAATGTACAATACAAATTGAATCTTAATAATGCCCCATAATCTTTACCTAAAAATAGTGCATTAATATTGGTTTAGTTGTAACCAATGTAGCAGATTAATGTAAGATGTTGATGCTAGGGAAGACATGAGGTAGGGTGAAGGTGTATGGGAACTCTTTTTACTATCTAAGTTCTATAACCTAAAACTTCTCTGAAAAAAAATACATTCTGTTCCTTTATAAAAATAAGACAAACCACAAATAAAAAAACACTTTCAAATCTGGTATTTGATAAAGAAACTAAATTTATAAATTTTACAAGTTTTTTAAAATAATAAAGTTTATAAACGTTTTTAAAAAGAGAGCTAAACCATAGATCCAAGGAAGCTGCTTGCAAATAAAATATTTGACAGTGAAATTGGATGTAGAATTCCCAACACTCAATTGTATTAATCCAAACAACATGAGAAAGAGCTGAACAGACAAATCACTAAAATAAATATTCAAATGAAAAAGAAAAACATGAAAAGATGCTAAGCTTTATTCATCATTAGGGAAATTTGAGTTGAAGTAATGAGATACCATTACACGTTGTTACAGTTGCTAATATTCACCAAAAAACAATTCCCTGACAGTTCTAGAGATAATATGAAGCCACTACTAGAACATTCATGCAGGGCTAGTGAAAACCCAAAATGGAATGACAATGTGAAAGATGATTTGACTGTTTCTTTGAAAGGGAAACATATTTAATACACAGCCCAGCATTCCTGTCCCTAGATATTTGACCAGGAATAAATGAAAACATATGTTCACAGAAAACTGGTTACAAATGTTATACTGATTTTATTCATAATCACCAAAGGAAACAATGAAATGTCCTTTGACAGGCAAATGCATCAGTAAATTGTGTTTCATTATGCAACAGAATGCAGTTCACCAGTAAAGAGGGAAAATGCTTACAAATACATCATAGACAATCTCAAATGTTATGTACTAAACAATAAAGTCCAAGGCCAAAAGAATGGCTCAGCATTAAGGTTGCTAACTGCCAAATTGACAACCCAAGTTCAATCCTTAAAGCTAACATGGTGGAAGAAGAGATGTAAGTCTAGAAAGTTGGACTCTGATTTCCACATGTATGCACGACCTTGCGTGTACGTACACATGAATACACAGACAAAAATAAATAACCAGAGGATCTAGAAGTTTGCTGTGAGAATGTATGTCCTAGGAATGTCTGAAGCTACACCCATAAAGTCTCAGCTACATGACTGCCTACACATGACCTGAATAAGGACAATAGACAGGACAATATGGATGGAGAGGGTGTGAGCCCAGGATTCAATCCTATACAAAGATCTATAGGCAACTAAGGAGTGCTGAGAGTAGGAGAAATAATACTTCCCCCAGGGAAGTACACACCAATTGATTATCCAATACCCAATGGTCACACATCGCATACACAAAACATATACACAAGTCACTATATTGACTGAGCAGGGTATACTTATACATTTAGGAATGTATATGTATGTACATATATTTATATAACACAGGTAATGAAAAAAGGAGTCCATGAATTTGAAAGAGAGCAAGTAGGGGTATATGGGAAGGTTTGGAGGGAGGAAACAGAACAATGAAATGATGTAATTATATTATAATCTCAAAAAATTAAAAAAAATAATTAAAAATAAACACATACATAAATGTAAAAGACTTAAAATAGAAATAAAATCAAGCCTCAAAAGATCACATACTGAACCTAGAATAATGAAACACACCTGTAATTCCAGCACTTGGGGGCTAAGAGGGAGAGATTTAAGTTCAAAACCAGTATGGGGCTACATAGAGACTATGTCTCAAAAAGTGATATACATATGCTTCTACTTATATAATATTTTTAAGTTTAAAATTTTGGGATAAAAAATAGGTCAGTTGCTGTCAGAATGTGGATGTCTAGAAAGAAGCATGCTTAGAGTACCAGAAATATTTTAACCTTGATTTTATTTGGTTACATAGCCATAAGCATTTGTAGAAACACAGACAAATACACTAAATAGTTTGAATTAATGTGTAATTAAAGTTATACCTTAATAACATTGACTTTAAAATAGGCTCAAGCAAATACTCACAGATGCTCAGCAAGTTCTTGCTCCATAGGGGTTCTGAGACATTCACACCATTGATACACTGTCCATCCTGACTCTACACTTGATCTGTGCTGCAAATGCAGATACCTCTGCAGAGCCTCTTTCATAAGAAAGAATGTCAAAGAGACAAATGCACTGTGTGTGTGTGTGGTCTGTGTGTGTGATGTGTGTGTGTGTGCATGTTTACAGTTTTATCTTTCTACCACCTTGTCTATTTATCCTGTAGGCTCATCATATCATCACTCTGGTAGCTGTAAGAGAAATTAATATTAGTTGGCTGCTCCTTTTTGTTTAATTGATAATCTGATGTCTCTTCTGGAGTGGATGCTCCTATTCTAAAGAGAAGACATAATGAAGGTATGGGCATCAAGATATCAATTTTAACTAACACTTTACACCCAAATTCTCCAAGATACCTGAGAATTTCCCTTTTTTCATGGACAGTCATGTGACCAAATGTTCATAGACGCTGTGGAGAAGATATAGGATTGATTATAGCAACTACTTACAATGTTCTGCTGCCCTGGTATCCTGGATATCTCTTCAGTAAAGATATCTTATGTTCAAAAGCTCCATGGGTACAGGAACTGTGCAAGATTGGGGTTCTTAGTACAGCACCCTCCCTCATTCTCCTGCTTCTTCACGCTTGGCTTCTGTGAGTCTAGAAATGAAGCAGTGTTGTCCTAGACTCTGCAACTGTTGTGGGCCTGCAGATGTCATGGTCTACTAACCATCACCACAATTTCCTCGGGTCAGGTCTTAGCTGCTCCTCCAGCCTTGCCAACCACTGTGTTAATTGCAGTTCCCATCCTTTGAACTTGCTCCGTAGCCCCTATTGTCTTGTGAGGAGAAGTGCTACCACTCCACTGGCGATTACTTGGCTGATTCTGTGTCAGCTTCTTCAACTGTTAATCTAGCCTGCAAACGAGAGCTGGATCTGATTTTTTTTCTGTGATACTAACATCCTTTGCACCAGTGCATCCTGGGGGGATCTTAGTGAATGTGTGTGTAGCCCCAAAGCCTTCTCACCTCTGATGATCTTTTAGCCTCAGATATATCCATTCTAGCATGACCACTTCCCTGATCCTTTTAATCCATTCCTGCACCATCTGCCATAGAAATTCTGGCATTTCAATATTATCTGCTATAGGAAAGATCTCAACTACAGTTTCATGCTGCATTGGGAGATAGCAGCTTTTAGGTTTCTTTTGTTGTTGTTGTTTTCAATTTCATTTTATGTGTATGTGTGTTTTGTCTGCAGGTATGTCTGTGTACCACATGTATACAGTATCCACTGAGGCCAGAAGAGGGAGTCAGATCCCCTGGGACTGGAGTTATGGTTGTGAGCCATCATGTGGATTCTAGGAATCAAACTCCAGTTCTCTGTAATAATACACGTCTGTATACCACATGCATGCAATGCCCATACAAGTCAGAAGTGAGTGTGGGATCCCCTGCGACTGCAGTTTTAGACTGTTATAAGATGCTAGATTGGTGCTAGAAATCAAACGCAGGTCCTCTGGAAGAGCAACCAGTGCTCTTGGCCACTGAGCCATCCCTCTAGCCTTCAAAGCCACATAATGGGTGGCTTTAGGGTATGTCTCCAATTACAGAGTTATAGAAATTGGAAGAAACCAGTGTTCTGAAGGTATCCACATAGGTCTGCTCATGTTGTATGTGAGAATTCTAGGTGTTTCTAATTAGAGCCTTAGCTTTGGTGTAAGAAATCTGCATTAGTTGAGCATTCATTCATCTATAAAATATAGTCAGGTTTTAGACCTTGTGTTTAATCTTTAGGCTTGTTTGTGTGTTTGTTTGTGTGTTTGATTGATTATTGGTGATCATGTGTTTTCTCACTGCATGATAAAAGGGTAATTTGTAATCAACCAAAGAGATTATAAGACTAACATTTAATATTCAAGCATTTGTTAATTTTTCCTCAACTTATTATCTATTTATAGGGTTCATGAGATTTATTAACAACTGCTTAATTTCATTATCTTAATACATGCTCCCACTTCATGAGTTCTGAAAGCCTGAATCCATACTGATCAATGCCTCAGAACCAGAGAGTTGCTTTAAGTCACCATGAAATTTTAACATTCAGGCCACCACTTGTGCCAGCATAAATCCATGTTCCACATGCCACCCTGGACTGCGTATCATTAGCCACTAGATAGTGATCCAATCCCAAAACTCTCTTAACCATTTGTTCTTTAGGAACTAAAAGGGTCAGTTAAAAAACAAAACAAAATAGATACTAAGGTAGATGTCCGAGTTCAATAGATTCATTGGGTAATGATACAGAGGAAATAAGATTGGGCTAGGGGTGTGATCAGATGGAAGTGCCAATGTGATACCATGTTGGCAGGGAGTTTTAGAGGGAAAAGGGGTGCTTAAGAGAAGTTCAAACTAGGAAGAAATGTCTGAGCTTGAATATAGTTGATTTTCTCACTCATTGGCTGAAGACTATACCAGGAAGAGCCTGAGGTCTGCTATCTCTGCTTTCTTCGTTGGCTTGGGACCATCATGATAAAAGCATGACCTCAGGTCTAAAGCAGCTGTGGATGATCTGGTTGACTTGGGTTTGGGGTATTTAATTTTAGTTCTCAAATGAAGATATGCAAATGGCCAATAAATATTTGAAAAGGTGTTCAATGTCCTTAGCTGTGAGGGAAATGAAAACTAAAACTGCCTTGAGATTTTTATCTCACCCCAATCAGAGTGCCTGCATTAAAAAAAAATGGCAGCAAATGTTGGCAAAGATGTGGTGGAAAGAGGAAGCTTTGTGTTCTGCTAGTGAGAATATAAAATGATGAGATTGCTATAGAAATCAGTATGGATGTTTGTGGAAGAACTAAACCACATGACCCAGCTACTCTTCTCCTGTGTAGACACTCTTGCCACAGAGATGCCCGTACACCCATGTTCATTGATGCACTGCTCATGACAACCAAAGTATGAAATCAGCCTAGATGCTCATCAACTGATGAATGGATAAAGAAAATGTGGTAAATACACACAATGTGATTTTACTAATTCATAAATTATAAAATGAATCTTGAACTAAATGTGCAGGCTCACATGTGTACTTCAAGCATTTGAATGGCTAAAGTAGGAGAATCACTGAAGCCAACCTAGACTTCACAGAGAGTTCCAGGTCAACATCATCTCCAGAGTGAAGCCCTGTCTCAAAAATAATTAAACAAAATTAAGTCATAGTAGTTGCAAGAAAGTGAATGGAACTGGAAATCATCATGTCTAACAAAGTACTACATGATTCCTCTCATCTGAGGAGCCTATATTTAAATTTGCATATACTCGTGTGTGTGTGTGTGTGTGTGTGTGTGTGTGTGTGTGTGTGTGTGTGTATGTGTGTGTGTGTGTGTACATGTGAGTGTGCAGAGGGGTCATGAGATTAGAAAGGGGGCCATGAATGGAGAAGAAGCAACCTTAAGGGGGGAAAATGATGGGCAAAGAGAGAGTAACAGAATACATAGTGCATGAAAGCAGAAAAAGGTGACTGAAGGAATGAAGGGGACCAGACCAGTGAGTGGGGTACACAAATTAGGAGAGAGAAGTGGGGGAGGGGACAAACAAGAACAATACCTGCATGAAAACGTCATGATGAAACCCATTACTTTGAATAGTAAATTCAAAGAAACACTTTTTGAAAATGCTGAGGTGCATGCAAAAGGAACTAAAGCTGAAAGCTGCCCAATAACCAACCCCTCACAACCAGGCAACCCATTCTAACTAAACCCCTCACAACCAG
>CABHPQ010160942.1:37190-48759 GCA_902168405.1 Peromyscus aztecus | reverse complement strand
GAGCACTCCCCATCTTCGTGGCTGAGGGGTTTGGGGAACCATTGCCAGTGGTCTTCAAAAGCCTTGTGAATGTAGGTGGTCCAAGGACATCCAGGAGGTTGCTTAACTGCTGCAAGGTGACAGTCACCAGGATGGGGCTGGCCCTCTGCTTTGCATGGGAAGTGCTGTGGGATGGTCTGTATGTCAAATTGCTCTGATTGGTCAATAAATAAAACACTGATTGGCCAGTGGCCAGGCAGGAAGTATAGGTGGGACAGGAGGAGAAGAATTCTGGGAAGTGGAAGGCTGAGGAAGGAAACACTGCCAGCTGCCACCATGACAAGCAGCATGTGAAGATGCCGGTAAGCCACAAGCCACGTGGCAAGGGATAGATTTATAGAAATGGATTAATTTAAGATATAAGAACAGTTAGCAAGAAGCCTGCCACAGCCATACAGTTTGTAAGCAATGTAAGTCTCTGTGTTTACTTGGTTGGGTCTGAGCGGCTGTGGGACTGGCAGGTGAAAGAGATTTATCCTGACCATGGGCCAAGCAGAAAAACTCTAGCAACAGGGAAGTTCTATGGTCTGTTGGAGTTAGTCAAAATTGAGTGTCCTGACTTGTCTCTACAAAGATCGCAACAGACAAGTGCATTAAACTAACTAGAATGAATATGTTGGGATTGGGGACAGATTAGTGTTTTTTGGGAAGCCGTCGCCTGCCTAGCAATCTGCTACTCCCAGACTTGGAGTGTAGCCTCCAGCTTCTTGTAGGGCATGTGGGAGGGAATCTCTTCTCTGTCCACAGACAATCATGTCAAAGACTGTGCAAGAGCGTAAGGACTGTCTGTAGACAGACAGACAGAACAGCAACCCTGCCATCTGCTGGCTGAGGGGCACTGTGCGGACAACTGTGCCCTCCATGCCCCCTCAGCTTTCATCAGTAAAGTGGTGTGGGAGCCACATCCCCTTCTGCACGGTTATGGGTTCTGCAGCTTTGGTTATTCTGCTCAACTGCAGTCAGAGAAAACTAACTGGGTGCTGTGGGATGTTCTGTATGCTGTGAATGTGTGTTGCTCTGACTGGTTGATAAATAAAACGCTGATTGGCCAGGAGCCAGGCAAGAAGTATAGGCAGGATAAGCAGACAGGGAGAATTCTGGGAAGACAAAGGCTGAGTCAGGTGCCAGCCCACCATCCAGGGAACAGCATGTAACAGCACACAGGTAAAGGCACGGAACACGTGGCAACATACAGATCAACAGAAATGGGCTGAGTTTAAATGTAAGAGCTAGTCAGTAGTAGGCCTGAGTGTAGCTAGAGTTTTCCTGCCTGGCCCACACAGTCAGGATAAATCTCTTTCACCTGCCAGTCCCACAGCCGCTCAGACCCAACCAAGTAAACACAGAGACTTATATTGCTTACAAACTGTATGGCCGTGGCAGGCTTCTTGCTAACTGTTCTTATATCTTATATTAATCCATTTCTATAAATCTATACCTTGCCACATGGCTTGTGGCTTACCGGCATCTTCACATGCTGCTTGTCCTGGCGGTGGCTGGCAGTGTCTCCCTCCGCCTTCCTGTTCTTTTAATTCTCTCTGTTAGTCCCGCCTATACTTCCTGCCTAGCCACTGGCCAATCAGTGTTTTATTAGCAACACATTTGCCATACAGAACATCCCACAGCACCTGAGTTTTAATTAACATAAGCTTCTGAGTAATTATTTTATAAGCAGGCCACGGGACTGCAGGGCCCAGGCAGGACCAGAGAAACTTGTAGCTACAACTGGGGAACTGCAAAAATAAACAATGGGAGTTTTAGAATGCAGACCATTCAGAGAAGCATGATGAAATCACTCTCCTGCTTCACCAGTGTGGGCCACCTGACCCTGCAGTCTGCTCAGCTGTGGGATCCATGGGCACAATGCCGTGGTACCTGTGCTCAAGCGACTCTTACTTTACATAGTAATGGTCCTGAGAGGCATGAGCAGTGAAGCTGGATATTTTATCAGCAACTTTACAATCGTTCTTGATCACACTCATTAACATCTTACTGTGATTAACTTATGAATTAAACTTTATTACAGGCTTTGTATGGATGAGTGAGGAAAAACCACCATGTGTAGGGTTCGGTATTATATATGGTTTCAGGCGTACAGTGTGTGTGTGGGGCATCTTAGGGCACATGCCCTGAGATGAGAAGGACTTCTGAGACAAATGACTTCTCTGTCCTACTGGAGGCTGAAGCCAGGACTCTACACATGCTGTACAAGTGCCTCATACCGAGTTACATCCCTGGACCTGGAAGATTGTTTTCAGAGGGTTTCTTGTGGGTATTAGTGCTGTTGCTACTACTATCATCCAGCTTTCAGTCAACATGTGTTGATGGAGACAGACAAGGAGGGAATACTCATACATTTCTTAATTTTTTTCTTTTTCTTTTTTTTGTTTTTGGATTTGGTTTCTGTGCGTAGCTCTGACTGTCCTTGAACTTTCTCTGTAGACCAGGCTGGCCTCAAACTCACAGAGATCCGTCTGCCTCTGCCCAAGTGCTGGGATTAAAGGTGTGTGCCACCACTGCTGCCCGGATTCAGTTTTTTCTTTTGAAAAACCCAGAAGAGTGTTTTGAGGGAAGTGCTCTACCAGTGAGCTGATCAAAGTTCCCAGTCCTGATCAAAGCCTTTTCTAGCAGTGACTGACATGCAGTAAAAGTCCTGTATCTGTTCATCAATAATAAGCGGCATTAAGAGTAGCATGGGGGCTGGAGAGCGCTGAGATGCCACCTGAGCTGTGACACAGACATCAGGTACAGAAGCTGCTTTGTCCAGTCCCTGGCCACATGGACATTCTATAAAACCTTAGTCCAAGCCGGGCGGGGGTGGCGCATGCCCATAATCCCAGCACTCGGGAGGCAGAGCCAGAAGGATCTCTGTGAGTTCGAGGCCAGCCTGATCTGGAACTTGTTGGAAAAGCAAGAAGATACAATAATAATAATATCCAAATCAACCTTCTAGACACGAAAAGGTTCATGTCTGAAATGAAAACACTAGAGAGGTCTAGTGAAGATTAGTTAGGGAAAACTTCAGACATCTTAAAAGGGTGGAAACAGGAATTTATTCCAAAGAAAGTTATGTTTGGCAGTTTCCTCTAAATTAAAAACCTTCATTCCAGGAATCAGAAGGAGGTGGTCCATGAGAGTCAGGAGTTGAACAAAAGGTTATCTGTCTGGGAGAAAAGAAACAGGCGATTCAGATGGTCCCTCCCCAGTTTATAAAAAGGAGCGTAGCCAGCTGTGGTGGCGCACGCCTTTAATCCCAGCACTCGGGAGGCAGAGGCAGGCGGGTCTCTGTGAGTTCGAGGCCAGCCTGGCCTACAGAGTGAGTTCTAGGAGAGGTACCAAAACTACACAGAGAAGCCCTGCCTCACAAACAAACAAACGGAGTGAACAGCTGCAGGGTGTGGAGACCGGCCAGCCCAGCAGCAGGGGACAGTCTCAGACTGCCCAGCTGCCTGTAGGCTGCGCAGAGAGCTCCAGGGTTGGTCGCCCATGTTCATGGTGACACAGTGGCTTCTGCATCACCCCCACTCCTGTAAGTTAACCCTCACCCAACACTCCTGTTAGTGGCCCCAATAAAAATTTATTGGTTCACCAAGTTGCACTTTGGTGCAATCATTACTTTGATCTGTCCTGGGATCTTTCTGGTGTGAATAGAGGCCTGTGTGTGAGTGTGTGTGTGTGTGTGTGTGTGTGTGTATGTGTATGTGGTATATATGTATGTGGTGTGTGTGGTATGTGTATATGTGTATGTGTGTATGTGGTGTGTGTGTTATGTAATGTGATATGTATGTGGTGTGTATGTGTGTGTGTGTGTGTGTGTGTGTGTGTGTGTGTGTGTGTGTGTGGTGTTGCACCTTCTTAGGAAGTCCACCCCACAGCAGAAGCAGCACAGATGACACAGAATTTGGAAAAATGAACAGTATCATTGTGTTATGGAGCCAAGAGGCTGTTACACATAGCCAGAGCCCCTGAAGAGGGGTGCAGAAGAAATAATGGGGTAGCCGCCGGAACTACCCAGGCTTTTTACACACAGCAAGCCTGGAGACCCACAGCCTTCAGTAAAACAGGAGCAGAGACACAAACCACACCATGGCGAGTCACAGCCAATGACAGAGTTCTAAGGCAGCCAGAGAAAAGCCAGAGAGAAAAATGGATGAGGGGAGCTGTCTCACAGAAAAGAATGTAAATGAGGAACATGCTAAGGCAGTATAGAGAGAGGAGGGGGAGGGAGGGGAGGCAGGAAGGAGGAAGGGAGGGAAGAAAGGAGGGGGGAGGGAAGGAAGGAGGAAACCTGGAAACAGACAAACCAACACCAAAAGCACCACAAACATAAAAACAAGAACAACAAAAATCCCCAAACCAGCCACAGCTTTTGAACCTGTGAAAATATCTTCAAGACCAGAGAGCACCTGCCTCAGAGCCAGAGCCCTTGCTTAGTGTGCAGAAGGACCTGGGTTCGGTTCTACGGTGCCACAAAGGAGTTTCTGGAAAAGTGAAATAAGGAAACTTTTCTTTGTGCGGAAGCTCACAGAATTCTTCCTCAGCATCTGCATTATCAGACACTAGAGGTGGGGCTGGAGATGGCCCAGTGGTTAGAGCACTTACTCTTGCAGAGGACCCAGGTTTGATTCCCAGCACTCACCTGGTGGCCCACGACCATCTGTAGCTCCAGTTCCAGGGGATCAGATGCCCTCTTCTGGCCTCTGCTGGCACCAGACACACATGTGGTGCACATGCATGCATGAAGACAGAACACTCACATACAATGAAATGAATAAATCCAATCTCTCTCTTTTTAGTAAGTGAGGTGATGAATGTCTGCAGTGGGAACTTGCATGGAGCACAAATCGAGAGAGAGAGAGAGAGAGAGAGAGAGAGGTGCACACCTCGTGGGAACAGAGAGAAGGGGGGATGAGGAGTTTTCTCTTAAAGTAGGCTTTCCGTCAGGACACGCAGGGCGGGTCCCCAAGGGGCGGGCCAGAATGCCAACACTTAGGACATGTCTTTTACTGTGAACGAGGTTTCTGATGTGAAAAACTAGATTTTTCAACTGGCAAAAGCAAAGGGCCTTTAGCCAGTGTTGGGAGAATTGAAATCCTTAGCTTGGCAGTTGGTGAAATGTTTCAACTAGACTCTGCCTCTCGCTATCTCTGTAGCTTCCCCTTTCCATCATGCCTCAGTCTTTCACGCCAAAGATTTAAACATTTTATTCATTCATCATCACTACAATTACAGTTTGCTCGAGACAGAGTCTCATGATGCAGTCCTGGATGGCCGGGAACTCCCTATGTAGGTCATGCTGGCCTGCCTCCCAGAGGCTGGGATTCAGGCGTGTCCTCCAGGCCTATTTTATTCATTATCATGTGTGTTTGCTCGTATGATGGGTACGCCATGACTCGTGAGTAGAGGTCTGAGGGCAACTTTAGGTGTTCTCTCCCTCACCACAGGATCTGGGGGTGAATTCTAGGGATTGAATGTAGGGGCCAGGTGTGTATAGCAAACACCTTTCCCTAAAGACTCTTCCCCGGTGGCCTGGCCGATGTCAGGGAGTCGCCTCTTCTCTCCTTTGAATTCCATTGTATTTGGTGGAAGACAGCCAGCTTCTCAGTGTTTGGTAGAATTTGGGAGGTAGAGGATCAGACTTCAAGGTCATCCTCAGCTACAAAGCAAGATGCAGTCTAGCCTAGGATCCTTGAGACCCTCTCTCAATGAATAAATAAGCAAACAAACAAACAAATAGATAAAAATGAAGTGAGGTGACAAGAACAAACTCCTTGAAGAGTCCAGATGGTTACAGTGGAGCGGACACACACACACACACACACACACACACACACACGCACGCACGCATGCACACGCACATGCACACACGCAAGGCACACACACACATGCACACGCATGCACACACACACACACACACACACGCACACGCGCACGCGCGCACGCGCGCACACACACATGCTCGAGCGCACCCTTGCCCTTGAGGCAAATTACTATAGTCCCAAATAAACAATGTCCTTTTTCCTCAGCTTTTCCTGTAGGACATAAGTGGCCATTTCCTTGAGCTCACACGTCTTGCACAACAACTCGAGGAATACCACCCGATTGTCATCTCCTCCCAGGGTCTGGTGTACTAGGGTCGTGAGAAGATGTAGCTGTGTTGAGTGGCAGTTTGAGGCTGGGCTTCTGTCTCTGCTGCCCTTAGCACCTTCAAATAAACGTAGGGTGTAGATGGTTTACGGTAGGTGACGCCTCACCAGGTGCTAGCCACTGCCCACTGCCCTCATGGTCTGCAGTGTCGTCATGTCCGTGTCCCCCATCCCCCCCCCACCCCCCCCCCCCCCAGAATCTGCCTTGACGCTCTATAGGAGTCCTGAATCACAGCCTGCAGGAAGGTTGCCTGGTTAACCAGACTGTGCCAGCCCCTTTCTGTGGCTGAAGTTTGCCAAAGCCGCATCTGAGACTCTGTTCTCACCTCATGAATGAAGGTTCTTGGAAAAGACCATATCCTACCTGAACCATTCGGTGATGAGAGGTTGGAATGTTGCAAACCCAGAGCCAAATTATCCTGGGTCATCTTTAGTCCCCAACAATAGCCATTTATTATCCAACTTCACATGTGACCTAACATCTCTGTGACTGTGCTGGCTGGGTTTTATGTCACTGTGACCCAAGCTGGAGTCATCAGAGGGGAAGGAGCCACAATTGAGAGAATACTCCGTAAGATCGGGCCGTGGGCAAGCCGGGAGGGCATTTTCTTAGTGATATATGAAGCCTGCAGGGCATTTTCTTAGTGATATATGAAGCCTGTAAGGCATTTTCTTTTCCTTTTCTTTTCTTTTCTTTTCTTTTCTTTTCTTTTCTTTTCTTTTCTCTTCTCTTCTCTTCTCTTCTCTTCCTTTCTCTTCTCTTCTCTTTCTTTCTTCTTTTTTTTCTTTCTTTCTTTCTTTTTTTTTTTTTTTTTGGTTTTTCGAGACAGGGTTTCTCTGTGTAGCTTTGCGCCTTTCCTGGAACTCGCTTTGGAGACCAGGCTGGCCTCAAAATCAAAGAGATCCGCCTGCCTCTGCCTCCCAAGTGCCGGGATTAAAGGCGTGAGCCACCACCACCTGGCCAGGGCATTTTCTTAGTTGGTGATATATGGCGGAGGGCCCAGCCCATTGTGGGTGGGAACATCCCTGGGCTGCTGGTCCTGGTTCTATCAGAAAGCAGACTGAGCAAGCCATGAGGAGCAAGCCAGTCAGCAGCACCCCTCCTCGGCCTCTGCATCAGCTCCTGCCTCCAGGTTCCTGCCCTGCTTGAGTTCCTGTCCTGGCTTCCTCCAGGGATGGACTGTGATGTGGAAATACAAGCTAAATAAACCCTTTCCTCCCCCACTTGCTTCTGGTCATGGTGTTTCATCACAGCAATAGTAACCCTAACTAGGAGAGGACCATTAGGTAAATCCTTTGGGATGTACAAACAAGGATGCCGTCAGATAGCATCAGCTGTGATTTCCCCACTTCCCTGTACCCGCCTACCTGATTTTTCTACCAATAAGTCTGAAAAACACCATGATTTGTGACTCTCTTCTGTTGCTATAAACTTTCATGGACCTGACACTGTGTTGGAACATGGCATTTGGGGGTGACCTCCCCTGTGTTCCCAGGCTGTGGTCACTCATATCTGACTCCAGCATAAGCTCTTTCATCCTCTTTGAGGTGTGAATGAGAACTCCTGGAAAGGAGCTGTGCTTGCAAAGACTGATTTATTAGAGCTACAGTGATGTGGAGAGGTACTTCAGGAATGTTGCAGGTCTAGAGCTTAAGTAAACTTTATCTTTGGCTAGCTTTAGCCCACTAAATAGCTACCTTGTCCACCTCTGTGTCTGGCCTGACATCTTGTGACTAACAGATTAAAGTCTTTTGGAATTTATTAACTTAGCAGACCACTAACTTCCACCAACCTAAACACTAAGAATGTCATTTATATAGCACCTGAGACCTAGAGGAGAGATCACCCATCTCTTTGTGACCCTCTGATGTTTCCACCAATGTATCCTATTTGTTTGTTTGTTTGTTTGTTTGTTTGTTTGTTTATAGACAGAGTTCCTTTGTGTAGCCTTGGCTGTCTTGGAACTAGCTTTGTAGCACAGACTGGCCTGGAACTCATAGAGATCTGCCTGCCTCTGCCTCCTGAGTGCTGGGATTAAAGGCATGTGTCACCACCACTCAGCTTTCCACCAATGTATTTTAAAAACGTCTTGGTTTATAAGTTTTTGCTCTGTTAGTATAAAGACCCCGTGAAATGGTTTCCATGTTAGAACATTGTATCTGGGAAGATCTAGATGTACCTGGGCCACGGTCATTCATATTTGCTCCAGAATAAACCATGTCTTTTATTCCTTTGAAGGGTGAACTGAACAAATCTTCGCATCTTTCTGCAGCTCCTGGGGATGGCCAGGCCTGCTGTCCTTACCTCGCTCACCTCCTGCTGTTGGCCAACTGAAGAGAAATAAAATGTCCTATCAGCAGCCAGGAAAACCAGGGCCAACCCATAGAGTGACCAACCTACTGATCTGGGCCCTGGGATATTAAAATAGCCAGAGGGCATGAAACTAGGACAATGACATAGACCAACGTGTCAGTTCCGGTCCTGTGATAAAACACTGTGACCAGAAGCAACTTACAGAAGGAGGAGCTTGTTTGGGTGCCAGGGGATGACAGTCCATCATGGCGGGGAAGCATGACTGCAAGAGGCAGGCAGAGAATTCACATCTTCAAACACAAGCGAGAAACAGAGAGAGCAAATGGTAAGTAAACACAGCTTTTTACTATCAAAGCCCACCTCCAGTGAATACTTACTTCAGGTAAGGCTGTTCTCCTAGACTTCCCCAAAGAGCACCTCCAGCTGGGGACCAAGTATTCATTGAAATCACACAGCCATTCAAGCACTGTATATCAGACCCAATGTTGTTTACATGCTTAAAGATGTTTTGGGTTGAGTGTATAGCTCAGTGGTAGATCGCGTGCCTAGCATGCAAGAAGCTATGGATTCTACTCTAAGAACTGCCAAAGAAGTTCCCTGGACTTTTGAAGATGTCAGGAGCGCATTTGTAAGTACTCCAACTCCTTCTCACTTCCACCTCCTACATGCTAACCTGAATCTAGAAGCATTAGGTTTTGTTTTCATATAGCAAACTCACTATCAACCAAACCTTCACGAAATGTCAATGCTCTCTCCTTCTGAGAATCCAGCAAGATCAGTGAGGTTGGGTTTTTGATCTAGTGTTTTATTTGTGGGGCAACCAGAGAGTCACAAACAGTGGTGACTTCTTCGCCCTCTTAGATTTCCTACCCTCTCCCCTCATTCTTAGTTTTCTCAGAGAAATAGCTCTTGTTTCCCCTGTGGTATCCTCTTAGACTAAAGTGGGACTCCCCAACCTCAATAACAATCATCCACATGCAAATACTGAAGCCACAACCCAAGGAGGGTCTATGATAACCAAGGCTATAGACATGGCATGGTTTTATTTCCCCCCATATGGTTAATGGATAGAATGTTTTATCAAGGGGATTACTAGCTTACGCGTGCTTTCTAGAAGAAAGACCAAGGAAGCTCGTCCCTGGGCCACCAACATCTCTGCCAAGCTGCTCCAAAGTAGGGATCCTAGAGTCATCCAGGCAGGCATCCCCTCAGATGCCCACTCTCCGGCATCCCCAAGAACTTGACTTTAGGAATTCCTCCCACGCTCTGCATCTCCTCCCACACTGCTGTCTCTCCGCACTCCGAGGCTGGGGGTGGGATGGGGGAGGGAATTTGGAAGGACACAAACTTGGGAAATAAACACTTTTTTGGGAAACCTCCAGATTGTCTTAGAATCAGCAGGACTCATGAGCCAGCCACAATAGGTTCACTTTCATGTGGGTGCCGAAGCAGGCAAGACTTCCAGGCAAAAAGTCTGAATGTGAATTTAGCTAGTTTTGGATAAAGACGCCTTTCAGCGTCAATACACACCATGAATGCAGCCGCGGTGGAGTTACAACTTAATGAGCCGAGGGGAAGTGCACAGGGTCAGGCCTCATCTCCCAGCCTCTGTCATGCTAATCAGCTAGGCAGCCTGCATCTGAAAAACTGCTGGAATTTTTATTTGCATTTCATTTGCTTGGAAGGAAATTGACCCAGATGGTCCACAAAGGCCCTAGGAGGCTGGCAAGCAGTGTCGAACTGCACACTTCTCCGAGGGCCTGCCCTTGTCTGCCCGTCCCTCTTCGAGCAGAGGGCATAAAAGATTAAAACAGCGGAAGGGAATTGATTTCATGATTTTTAGATAATTTCCCCAAGATTTTAGAAAGGACCTCCGAAAACCTAATTTAATCAGCCAGGAGCTCAATAGTAATTACAGGGAAGAAAAGCTGAGATAATGAAAGAGGTGGAAAGGATGTTTTGCTGTTGCCGGTGGGAACCTTTCTTAATAGGATAAGTCTAAAAACTAAATGATGCTAATAGCATCAAGCACCGGCAGCCAGCGTCCACTGCTGGCGCCGCAGTCAGCAGATGATGGATTGCCCAAGCTACCGTTCTCGCCAAGGGGAGCTCTGACAATCGGCCACAGAGGTGACCTGCCTGGCATTTCCATGAGTATTTGCCTGCCTCTCAGAGCTGGGCCTCTGTGAGAGAGTCTGGGTTTTGTCTCTACAAAGTCCCTTGCAGTGGAGGGCTCTCTCCCATCCAGGTAAGACATCTGCCTTGGCATAAGCCTTGATAGCGTAGTATTTGCGCGCTTTCTGAATCTGAGTCAGGCTGTACCACCTATGGGCGGTGTGACCTTGGGTGGGGATTGGCTAGCCTTGGACTTGGCACCTCTGTGACTTTGTATGTGGAGTGGAAACAAGACTAACACCCTCACTCTAGGATTTCTGTGTAGCATTTCAGTACAAATAGAATACCACTATATTTCTGTGCATGGAAATGGGGTAAGGCACAAAATATGCTTACCACAGAGCCAGAAACAAAGGAGGCCAAAGACATAGCCACAATTATCACTGCCATCGATCAACGTCCTCTTCTGGTTTTTAAGTAGAAATACTTTCTGGCCGGATTAAAAGCAAGTTCATATAAAAAGAAGGATTGGGGCTGGAGAGACAGCTCAGTGATTAAAAGTGCTGTTTGCTCTTGCAGAGGACCAGGGTTTGGTTCCCAGCACCCACATTGTTAATATTCTGATCCGCCTCCTGAAATCCCACCCCTTGGTGCTGCCCTGGGTCCTGATTTAAAGCCCCCCCCCCCTTTTAAGGAAAAACTCCGCCCCTTCCTCTCTCTCCCTCTCTTCTGCCTTTTGCTCCACGAGGTGTGCACCCCTTGACCTCTCTGTCTTCTCTCTCTTTCTTCTCCCCCTCTTTCCTCCTATCTTTCTCTTCATCTCTCTATTATAATAAACTCTCCACGTGGATGCAGTGTCTGGGTTGTGAATTACTGGCTGCTGCCGCCGCCGCCATGCCTGCATGGTGTGCATCTGCCCAGCCCACCGCCGCATCTGCCCAGCCCACCACTGCAT